>PVJX010048261.1:0-11543 GCA_004027295.1 Dolichotis patagonum
TTTATAGCAGCACAATTTGTAATAGCCAGATCTTGGAAACAACCTAAGTGCCCATCAACTGAGGAATGGATAAAAAAGTTGTGGCATTTTTATACAATGGAGTACTACTCAGCTATAAAGAATGATCACATTGAGATATTTATAAATAAATGGACACAACTTGAGACCATACTCATAAGTGAAATAAACCAAACTCACAAGTGTAAATACCGTATAGTCTCCCTAGTATGAGAGTTGGTAAGAGTATATAAGAGTCTATGGTAATCATGACATTCCATTTTATTGCTTTGAAGCCTTTCAATGTTTCCATTCATCAGTTGGAATGACTTTATTCTGTTTTGTTTGACTTTATTGTGCGTGATGTTAGGAACAGCTGTTTTGAAGAAAACAAAACATGATGGCAGCCATTCCTGATTTAACATCGTCTTGCTTAGAAGTCCTACCATGCTTCTACTCTGCTATTACCATCGGTTCTATCATGTTGTGTCTTATTGGGATTTTAATATATGTGATAGGACAAACAAAATTTTTTATTGAAAATGAGATATTATAGTAGCCATTGATCATTCTCTGTTATTCAGTTCAGAATGCCCTGTAATTCTTTCATTCTTTGAATGGCTTTATAATATTTTGTTGTTTGATATTATTGTATTTGAAACTATGTTCAACTATAGCAGATAAAGAGATATTTTGATAGCTACTGTTAATGTCTGGTTGTCTTATTATTGTAAAGTACTGTGTTGCCTATGTTGTTCTGTTCTGATCTGCTTTGTTCTGCCCTCTTTTCTTTATTCTCTTTAAAATAAAAAAATTTGAAAAAAAAAGAAGAAAATAGAGAAGTGGACAAAGAGAAAGAAATTAGAAGTAAGGTTGGAGGACAAAGGTGCATCACACAAAGTTGGGGAAACTGGTACAGAAGACTGAAGGAAAAGAGAGATGGAAAAGATAAAAGGAAGAACAGAGAAGAACCACATCCGTGAACAGGTTAGGAACCACTCTCACACTCATAAAAAAAAAAAAAAAAGGAGAAAGAGAAACAAAACATGAAAAAGAAAAACAGTCCACTTCCAGAATTCTCTCTGGTTTCACTAGTAGACAGCCTGTGGAGACAGAGTCCCAAATTGTGCTGATCTATCCCAGCAAGCCAGCAGTTGCTTTATGGTAAATTAGTAGATAACCTTAGCAGGCCTACACCAAGACCAGACTTATTGGGCTCACCACAGTCCAAGCAATTTCCAGGGGTCTGTTTCCAGCAAGAAGCTGCTAGAGAAAGCTAGCAGCTGTTCTGGGTTCCAGGCTTATCTGGCCCATGTCCAAAATGGCTCATGGTTAATCACTCTCTCCTGTGGGAGGACTGAGTCCTCTGCATTGAGCACCAGCCAGTGCAGTCCTCCACATCCATTGCTTCTCTCCACTGCTGTGTCTTTCTACAGAGCCCTACAGGGCTGCCAGCTCTCACTATCAGCATGACTACGTGTGCCCAGGTTCCAACACCTACTCTTTTGCAGTGAGTCTGGCTCAGGGAGAAGGTGCTGCCAGCTACCCCCTTCTTTGTTGAAGTTTTTCTTTTCACTTTCTCTGTGGGCTTCAATTCGCACTTCAGCTTCTTCCTGGATGCAGGGGACCCACTTCTTTCCTTCTTGTCTTCTTTGGGATGCTATGTTCCAGCGTCTGGACAGTGACTCTTAGAGAGGCTGTTTGCTCTGCTGCTTACCACTCCCTCCTCCATCTTTCCAGAAGTCTGTCATTTACTTTTAAAAGTTAAAATATTGGCATGATTTTTTTTACAGTACTAATCAAATATTTAACCTTAAATTTGCATGTCTAAAGGTAGGACTTCTGGTTATAGAAAGGAAAGAGATTTACATCCACTGTCCATTGAATCCGAGTTTGAGTTCCCTTGAAATTTTCCTGCCAGATGGTAAAATAGGTAAGTTTAGTAAACTTAAAAAGCTCTTACTCCAGGTTTAAAATGTTTCCCACTGTATTAAGTTTTAGATATATCTGGTCAGAGGCTTACACATTCCACCCGGGTTCTGCTTCCCAAGGCATCTAGCATGGAATAAAACATGGGTTTACAAACAGTGCTTCTCACTGAGCAGAGCACCAGGCAAGCTTTCTGTGGTCAGATTTGTCCATTTTCCTAGCTGGGGAATGAGGTGACAGGAGAAGGGAGAGAAGCCAATTGCAAGCAGATAAGAAGCTTTGGCAAATATTTTGAGACACAACCAATTTAGAATGAATCAAAGATGGTCAACCAAAAGGAAATGAAGCATACTCTCAGTTATATAGGCCATGTGATATCCCAATAAAATCTCTTTTTCTAAGTCAGAGGTAACCAAAACTTCCGTAGAGCACTTTCCATTCCTAAGCAATTCACATCAGAGGTCTCCAAGACACCTCAGGGTCTCTAGCCTTTTAAAGTCTTTTAATCCATACTTGTCACATAGTTTAAGAATCTGAAGCTCCCAACTGGCTCACAGAGAAGCCCCAGATTGACCCAGAAAGCTCAAGATGGCTTCCATAAAGTCCTAGATGGGTTCATAAGAACCCCAAGAACAAGAAAAAAGAAGTATCAAGCCAGTAGCGCTGTATGATGGATCTCAGCCTCCAACTGGATGCTGCCACGGAGAGCACTGCCTGTCCTGAAATGGGAAGTTCCCTTGCTGGACTAAGCACTCTGTCAGGTCTTAGAAGAGGCCAGGTTGTCTCTTGCTTTCCATTCATATGGTAGAGAGGGCACAGCTCCAGTGGCTCCCTCATCATGGAATCCTGTGTATGACCGGTCCGGTTGGTATATTCAAGATGGTTATCAGAAGAGAAGGATAAGAGAAAGTGAAACAAACCAAACCAAATGAGAACCCTGAACAAACATCTGGAACTTGATTCTACCATCTGTCTCTTCTCACATCAGTCAGTAGCCCAAATTATCTGTGGTATATTCAAGTGGCTACACGCGGTGAAGGTACTTCTCCCCAATTGGCACAGTGGAGAAACCTAAGAGAATGTCCAAATGTGTACTCCATTAGCCCAATCAGATGGGGCACTTTCCAGTGTGAAACAAGGCAGAGCCCCAAACAGCATTTTTCCTTTCACTAACAGAAATGTTTATAAGCAGTGATGCCATGCACAGGAAAGAAGGGAGAAGCCCCAAGGTGTAGGTGCCCTTAGGCTGCAGGAATGTCCGTAGAGTCCAGGTCATGGGTTCAGGTGGCTGGAAGCAGTCAGTCCCTTCTCCAAATTGCCTTCACAGTAAGACATCAGAGACCAGGACCTCTCAGGTACTTATCCTCTGACCGATTCGCCAAAACTTTCCGGCCACACACAGGTCCATTTGGTTGCTACTGGTTGAAATAAAGTAGGTCATTTATTTTTGGTGAAAAGCAAAACACTTTATTCAAAGCTAGCTCCAAGGAGGTGGAGGGTCCGCATTTACTTCAGATCACCTCTCCATGTACAGGTATGTAAGGGTTGTTTATAGCCAGGAACAGAGGAGAAAGGGAACAGAATGCGACAGTGGACATGCACAGGCTTACTTTATTGCTCCCAGAAACCTTTTGCCCTCTCTCTTTGCTGTGGAGAGCAAAGTGGGTCCTGACCTTATGGGCCAGCACCTGCATACTCTGTCCCTTCACCTGGGCTGAGGAGAGGAGAGGGTGTTTGTTATGCCCTCAGCATGAGTAAGTTTAGAACTGTGGCTGGTTTCCAAAAGAAAAAGAATTGAACATTTGAAGTTCCATTTTGTCCTGGCATTTATACTTTTTCTCTTTTAATTTCCTCAATGCCTCAGGTTAATTCTCATCACAACATACCTTGTAGTCAGTACTAGCTCATCAGAGTTGGCATGTGACTGAAACTACTTTTGCTATTTCTATTTGGAGCTTGCATTAACTTTTTACTTAAGTATGCTCACTAGCCTGACAATTTTAGGTTTTCATTTCAGAAAGTAGAAATATTTTTAAATGTAATTGTTTTATGCCCTTAAGGAAAAACAAAGGCAAGACAGATAAGTCAGCATTTGTCATTAAATTTGTCTGAGCTGGAGTTTCATAAGTTGTTTTGTTGGTCTGCTTCTTCTTCCTCCAAATCCTGTATGAGTAACTGATGTGTTGTGAGCCTCGTGGAGTATTAGGAGATTGTTCCAGTAAACTTTCAGATTCATAAGACTTTCCTGGTAGTAAGTTCTTGTACTTATTAGGCAGGTGCAGCATCCCTGAGCTACACCCCTAGCTCCATATGACTATCATCAGCCATTCCTGGCCCCCAGCAGCGTGGAGAGAAAATGGACAGATACACAGCTTACCAGAGGGCAATGTCTGTTTCCCCATTTGCAAGAGATCTTGTAGCAATCCATGCTGGCAGTAAGGTGAGCAGTGCAGCTAGGGCACAGGGAGATGAGAGCCATGTTGGAAAGATGCAGGGACAGTCCAGTGTGGAAGCTTTACGGTTCAGAAAACTGTCTGTTGTAAAAGCTCATAAATGGAGTTTCCAAAGTCCCCACAAGAAACTCTCCCTGCAGTTATCACTCCTGAAGCCTCGAATCAGGCAGTTCCAGTTCTCCCAGTCAATAGGCTATTGTCACTTGTAGGCAGTAATTACATGGTGATATCATCACACACCACTTTATCAGGCTGCCTACAGGTGCTGGAAACTTAAGTAAAGGTCAAAGTCTCATGCAGGAGAGGAAAAAAGATTCTGTTAAGTCTTTACACATGAGCCCTTTATAACTAAGAAGGGCGTTTTCCTGAATGGAGTGTTTCTTGGAAACTGTTCAATGCAAAGTGCTGTGGAGAAAAAGAAAAACCTATCTGAGGTGTTTTGAAACTTGTAGGTAAAATTGATAGGTGGCCAACTAGCTTCAGGAAAGGGATGTGACTAGAGGATACCCAAGGAGAAGTTTCCAGACTTGCCCTAAGGGCACTATATTTCTGATGATGTTATCTTTCTATTTAAAAATCAGTAATGCACTCTATTTGAGTTCTTGGTTTTACTTTCTTAATATGGATAATTTCCTACCTTTTCCCATCAGAATGAAGTATTTCCTTCATTATACCCAAGATAATCATGAAATTACAAAAAATGTACATTTTAGTTTTAGACTTACTGTTGATGGGTGCTTGTTCTTTGATGCTTCAGTTTATAACCATGGGGCAAAATTTCCATGAGGAAGCCACATGAGCTATAATCCATGCCTCAATTTGAAGAGATTGCAAATCATTCACATTATTTTATTTTTGTAAATATTTTAGAAAACTGTGATTCTCTTAATTCTGGCAAGGAATGTTGAAATTACTGGGGGATATATTTGTAGTCTTCATAACATTGCACGTATTCACTATGAGTTTAGTCTGAAGTAGTACTTTTTCAAAGAACTTTCCATGGAAATTTTAAGGGACAACAGTAGTTGAGGTTTTAATAAAACAAAATGTATAGATGCATTTGAAGTTTATCTTGTTGATTTAGATACTTAGAAAATTAGTCAGTGTCCTGAGTAGGAAAATCCGTATTTACTGGCTTGAACTCTGTACTAGGTCCGTCTTCTCCCGCAAGTACTTTGGAACCCTTTCCAGAAGCATTCCACAGCCAAGAAAGCTGGCTGTCTCAGAATTAGTTACTTGTCTCAATCTGGGAAAAATAAATTCAGGATTACTATCATTGGACTCACCAAAGAATAATTTATAAATTAATATCATAGCATAAATAATTTAATAAATATAATATATAATATATAATAAAACAATATAATTTAATAAATTCTTTTTCCTTTTCTTTCCCTTCCCTTCTCCTCCTCCCTGCTTCCTCTTCCCGTAACAAATTCTTCATGATTGTCCTCACTTTGATGACAATCAATGATTGTATGACCATATATAATGGTTATATATAAAAATATTTTTAGTTCTATAAATTGGACTTTGTTCCTTGAAATAATGGAAAAATAAAGTATTTTAACCACATTAATGAGTCTCATTGAGCAATTTTATGGCAGTGTTTTGATCAAGATAGATTTCTAAGTATCCAGTATTTACTTACTATTCAGCACTTAGGGTATATAGTTCATTTGTACTCCTAGAGTGCTTTTATCCTTTATGGAATTTTCAAACATTTATAGAACTAGAATAGTTTAATGAACCTGATTTACCATTAAACCAGATTATATAAATTATTAGTGCATGGTCAATTGGTGTCCCTTTATTGACCCCCTCCACATCCTTTCTCTGTATGATAGTTACTGTTTTAACTGAAGTATAATTTACATATCCTTAATTATTTTTAGAAAATAATTATTTTTAGAAAAATCCTGGATGTTTTATTTACTATGTACATCTTCAAATGTTAATGCCTTGAACTCACCCTAGCCAGGTGTGTGTCTGGAGTATATACTACCTACTCGAGAGGTTGAGGCAAAAGGGTGAGGAAAGCCCAGAGTTTCATGGCCAGCCTGGTCAACATAATGAAATGTCTCATCGCATCACCATCCCCCAGAACAGACAACTCATACAGACTGGTGATATTATTATCACCTTATGACAAATTAGCAGTAACTCCCTAATGTATTGAATAGCATAATCTGTTTTCATTTTTCCTATTATTTTATAAATCATCATCATCATCTTATAGTTGTTTAACTGGGATCCAAATAAGAACTATATATTAAAATTACATGATGATATATGTTTAATTTCTTTTGGTACCTTTGGATATGTCACTTATAGGTCCCACTTAACATCTCTGTTTCTCTTGACATTTTTTTCCCTGGTGCTGGGGATCAAACCCAGAGCTCCTGGATGCTAGGCAAGTGTTCTACTGCTGAGCCACACCCTCTCTGGCTCAGTTTCTTTTAATTGAAGAACCCAGTTTGTTTCTCCTGTAGTGCTTCCCACAATGTGTATTTTGCTACTGGCATCCTGGGGTATTGTTCAGTGTGATTTTCTTCCTGTATTTCTGTAAATCTAGAGCTTTGGCCACAGAGGGATGATTTATTTGCCAAAAATACTTGCCATTGGAAGGCAGATATGGTGTATTTCCATCAGGAAGTACATAATATTTCTTTTTGTGTTATAACAGCCATTTCAATCACTACCTTGACCCATTGATTCAAAAAGATTATAAAGCAATATAACCCTATCATTCATTTACTAGATAGAATCCTTTTATAAAGACAAAAAAAAAAAAAAAAAAAAAAAAAAAAAAAAAAAAAAAAAAAAAAAAAGAAAGAAAGAAATCCAGGCAAATAGAGTGCAAAGTAAGATGCCAAGAACATCTTACAGTTGTTGCTGGTTAAAAAGATAATGTTTACTGCACTAGAGGTAAGCACAATATACACTTATATATCATTTGTATGTGGCAAATCTAGAATATAGTGACAGAAAACTTGAAAGTGAATGATTAGAAAGATTTTCCAGGCAGATAACTGATAAAAGAATGCAGCTGTGTAAAATTAAAAAGCAAGAACATTCCACAGTGAGGTATGATTTGGCTCACCAGAAAGACATGGAAGTAAACTTTCTTTACATTCATTAAGCAATGTCAGATATATAAGATACAGTTTTCAAGAACAATGAAAAGACACTGAAAAGTCTATCTTCGCAGATGGGGATCTCACATCCTTTTTAGTAACTGATGGACTAAGCAGGTTAGACATTAGGCTACTGAAGAGTTAAGCAACATAATTAACAAGCTTGTTCTAAAAAGTATACATAGCACATTCAACATACACACACCCCATTCATAAAAACTGACCATAAACTGGGTATAGTGGCACATTGCCTGTAATTTCAGCACTCCGGAGGCTGAGGTAGGAAGATTGCCATGAGTTCAAGGCCAGCCTGAACTACACAGTGGGACTAAGTTTCAAAATAACAAAAAACCAAAAAAACTGATCAGCCATAAAAAACTCTCAAAAGCTTCAAAGGTTCAATGACTTAATTTGACAATTTTGGTATCAGATAAGCTATAATTTCTGTGAGCAACTATGAAAAAATTATGGCATAGGCTTAAATGTTTACTTCTCCCTTCAAGGACTTAACTGTAAAATCTTATTTCAGATTCTGTCATGTGGTAGTTTAAATCATGTTTCCTTATATACTCTACTTGCAGGTGATATATTACATAGGTTTCTGTCCTGATCACAACGCCATACTAGAAACTTTTTAGTCTTTATACATCATGGTAGAGGGTTCCTATCTAAATCCCTACACAGGTCCTTTTACCTCCAAATCCACCCTGACTTTTGTACCTCCCCACATTCAAATATCTCACTGAACTTCATAATAAAGGAACAAATTTTGTTTCACTTTTAGGGCTGATTTAAATGATCTCATTCATGTACAGAGAATGTGGGGACCTTTTAGGCAAATACCAAAGATTTTGTTCCAGTGAGCGGAAATTGCAGAGTTCATGATTTGGCAATGCCTGGGCCTGTGAAGAGCAAAGTTCTGCCCAAGGTTAACTAAAAGTAGCCCAGATGTCTAAGATTTCAGACCAAAATGTTCTTAATATTGCATTTGTACTCAACAGAGATCAAAGTGGACTTACCCCGGGGACATTAGAGAAATGGTCAGGCAGTGTATCCACCCTTTGGTCTGCTACACTTACGTCAACAGTTTAATCATAAACTTCCCCTCAGCAGCTTTCTTAAAGTACATACCATCAAATGTGAACACTGACAACCACTTTAATAGTTTTGAATACTTACAGTCTTTTCCCTCTACAGAAAAACTTTGGTATTGATAGAAGTTAAGAGGCCTGGGATATATGTGGTCTACCCCTATGGACCTGCCGACCTTACTTATTCCTTCTAAGGTTAATAAACTGAGAGACACTTTGGGGGTCATCTGTGAAGCCCATTAGAACTGCATCTTGGCACTGGGCACTGGGGAGAGAGTGTGTCCTGGTCCTGCTCTCTGGCCCCTTTGATCCACCACGATGGGCCCTTTGTGCCTTCTTTCATGTTCTGGCTGAAGACGGTTTGCCAAGAAACGACCTACTCACCTTTGCCAATAATGTACTACTACTTCAGAGTTTTCTCAGAGTAAGGTAGCCAGGTTGTCCCAGCCTCTAGACAGAGGCAAAAAACATATGGAATTCAGTGATGTGCCTGTCCTCCATCACAGGGACTGAAAGCAGGGTCATGCACAGAGTGGCAATCAGGAGAGTGTACAGACAAGAGCAGAGATGAGAGAGAAATGGGAAAACCATGAATTTCCAGGAGCCAGTGTGAGGTCTTGCTTGGGAATCTAGGTATACGCTTAACCTGGAATTACTAGAGCTCTGAACGATGAATACAAACCTACCTTTAGCTTGAGCTTGTCCCAGTTGTCTTTCTTTACCTAGAATCAGGATCTTAGTGGACCGGATCATTTCCAGAGTTTCTTCATCCTCTAGACCCTGACCTTCAAATGGAATGCTTTACCTTCCTTTGGTAGGTATGGTCATGAATGACCATAAAGGTTTTTTAATTCTCTGAAACAAATTTAGCAAACTGATACTCTTTTGGTTTTGGTGACCCTGAATTCTGAATTCTTTTCAAATATAAATGCATTTCCTGGTCTGCAAACCACCTGATCATTTTGATTCAGATAAGTAAATTCAGATTACAATCCTTACAGAGAACCTTCTGTGGCTCACTGATCTACATCAGGGTCAAAGCAACCTGGACACCTTGCGAGGCCAAGGCATCACCTGTCCTTGCAGAGTGCTGGATCTCTGAGCCTGTCTGTTACAAAGTGATGATCTTCACTCAGACCCTTTCTGTATTGCCCCAGAGACTGGCACAATGGCCCAGCTTTGGTCGGGAATCACAAAAACTGTGTTTTCACTGCTTACACATGAAAATCATAAAACTAAAAAGCCAAACAAACGACACCAGCAAAGAGTTATTGCAAATGGGATGCAATTTAATGTAATGTATTTTTACTTTCTATTTCGAGTATTTGCTCAAGAAAATTTAAAAGCATCTTTCCAGCTACTTACTGTTCTCCCTATAGGCTTAACTTACCAGGTTTAGTTACTTAATATTTTGGCTTTAAAGCCAAATTAGTTTTGTGTTACATGCCAATTTAGAGCTCACATTTTCTGACATATATTAAAACATAAAATTAATCACTTTCTTTAATTAAAAATACATTATTTTAAATTTAGTTTCTGTTCACTCTAAGATTTTAAGAAGTTTTACAATGAAATACAAAAACAGAGCCATGGAAATAAAACTAAAAAAATCTAAAAGATTTAGCAGAAATCAATTAGAGAAGATAGATTCAAATAACCAGACCCAGGGCACATTGGCGATTAAAATTGGGCAATGAATTCATCTCTAAGCAAAAAGAGTTCAGGTCGAAGAATATATACATTTTTACCGACAGGATATTTATAGCGCTGTAATACTAGAAAATCCAAAAAAAGCAATGTGCTTTTTTTGAAAGCACATATCTCATTCAGCTATTGTAAGAGCAAAATCAAAACATTATGGATCCAGGTCACTAATCATTAAGTCATGAATCTCAAAGAAACCGAATATATTTTGCCTGTCATTTTTTTTTTTTTTTGGTCTTTTTTCTCTTTCCTTTTTTCTTGAGACTGGGTCTCGCTATACAGTTCAGGCTTGCCTTGAGCTCACTTGCCTTGAGCCCAGGCTGGTCTTGAACTCACAATGATTCTCCTGCCTCAGCCTCCCGAGTGCTGTAATCACAGGTGTGTGTCACCACCCCTGGCTGCTTTTCTATGTTTTGACTTTTCTGAAAATTCTGAAGATCAAAACAAAGGGGGGTATTGTGGCACATACTCATAATCCAGTACTGAGGGTGCTCAGACAGGAGAATTGTTGGGAATTCAAGGCCAGCTGGAACTACACAGCAAGCTCCCGTCTCAGAGACAAACATACCTCCTCAAAAATGCAAAAAGGACACAGAGATGGAAACATCCAAGGTTATCAAGCCTTAAAGTGTAAGACTTTGAAAGTTATTTTCAGGTCAAATATAGTTTTCCTATCAACCAAAATTTGTACAATGAATCTCTGGAAGTGCCAAGAAAATTTTCAGTGTTTATTAATTCGATGCTTATAAACATAATAAAATAGAGCTGAAACATTTCCGTTAACTTGGGAGGGCAGGAAGCTCGATCCAGGCGACAGTACAAGGGTGAGGTATGTACATTTAGACAGTCTGCTCTTGCAAGGTTGCTGGCTACAGCTCACGGAGGCAATGAAACGCTCTGTACCATTCCACCTTGGACACTTCCGACGCGTGGCCTAGCCGGGCAGGGCACGCGGTGCCTGCGGGGCTGCGGCCTAGGACAAGTGGCCCCTCTTCTTCTGCAGGGCCTTCATGAGGTCAGACATGAAGTCCTGCTCCGCGGCTGCCGCTGAACCCGGGGACTCTGACCTCCTGGCGGGCGCGGGTGATCTCTTGGCGGCGACAGGGGGCGCCCTGGGCGCGGCGAAGGGCGGAGGCGGCGGCGGTGGCACGAAGTCCGGGGGCGGGTCTGCGAATTCGGGGGGCGGTGGCGGGAGCACATCGTCCTCGTCCTCAGGTGGTGGCGGCGGCGGT
>PVJX010048262.1:0-11659 GCA_004027295.1 Dolichotis patagonum
AATCTATGAGTTTCTTTTTGAGTCAGATGCATTTCTTGTATACAACATATAGTGGGATCCTGTTTCTTGATCCATTCTGTCAACCTGTTACTTTTGATATGTGAATTGAGTCCATTTACATTTATGGACATCACTGATATGTACTGGCTTGACTTTACCATGTTGTATTACTGTTGTTAGTTTCCTGTTTTTCTCCCTTGTTTACTTTCTTGTCCAGCCAGGTGATTTCTTTCTGTTGTTGTTCTGGAGATTGTGGTCATTTTTATCTCTACCTAGAATTTCCTTCAGCATTCTTTCTAAGGTTGATTTGGTGGATATGAATTTCTTTAGTTGTTCTTTGTCATGGAAGTATCTTGTTTCTCCATTAAATTTGAAAGATAGTTTTGCTGGGTTTGTCAGTCTGGGTTGAAAGTTGTTTTCTTTTAGGGCTTGTAATACTTCACTCCAAGCTCGTCTTAACCTGAAGGTTTGTGCTGAGAAGTCTGCTGTGATTCTAATAGGCTTTCCTTGATAAGTGAGTTGTGTCTTTTCTCTAACAGCTTTTAGTATTCTGTTTTTTTACTGTATGTCTGAGATATTAATTATTATATGTCTGGGTGTATGTTTATGTTGGTTATGACTGTGTGGCATTCTATATGCCTCACTTATTTGTGTATACAATTTTTCTCCCATGTTTGGGAAATTTTCTGCCATTATTTCTGTGAATAGCTTAGCTATATCCTTTGCATTCTTTCCTGACTCCTCACTAATACCTATTACTCTAACATTGTTTCTCCTGGCATCATCTTGTAGCTGTTGGATTGTAATTTCATGCTGCTTTTTTATTTTTATACATTCTACCCTTTGAAGATTGATTTCTGCAATCCTGTGCTAGGTCTAAAATTCTATCCTCAGGTTCATTTAAGTGGCTTTGCAGGCTTTCAATACAATTTTTTGCTTCTTGCATATCTCTTTCAACTTGTTTCATAGATTCTGCTTGTTTTCTGCACTGTTCATTCAAAGTTTCAATCAATTTCCCATGCTCCTGTAGTTTCTTATCTATTTCTTCTCTAGCTATGTTGAGCAGCTCACTTACTAAGGTTGTTACTTTTGTCTTTACATAAGACATTATTTGTAATTTGAGTTCTTGCATAGACTTGTGGATTTGTTTCTTTACTTCATTTGCTATCTTTTCAGAGATTTCTGGTGTGTGAATTTTAGAGTCCTCAATTTCATTATTGCCTGAACTTGCCCCTGATGGATTAGATGTTTGGCATTGCATTTTGCCTGTTCATTTAGGAATTTTCAACTTTTGGGTAAATTTCTGCTCTTTCTATTCCAATAGTCACAACTTTCTGCAGTGTGTGTTTCAGTGTTCTACTGTGTAGTTGATGTTTGTCATATTGCTTTGTATCACCATGAAGAGGAGATCCAGTCTCCTTAATTCCTCCTGCCGTGTCTATTGGGTGAGTCCTACATTCTTTCTGGGCTAACTAGCCCAGAAACATTGATATAGAGCAACTCTTTGTTTCTGCTGTTGTTATATCTTCAGGTTGTGGCAGGTCACCAGGTCTCCCTGGTTATAGTGTTTGTGTCAGCTGGGGCCCTACTGTGTCACTGGGGGTTTCATAATTTCTTTTAATTTCCTTTAAACTGGGGCAGGGCAATATTGGCACACTTCTCAACCTGTCTAATGTTCTCTGTGTGAGGGGAGGGGTTACCTACTCTCTTGCAATTCAGGTAGTTGCTCCCCTCACCAAGTGGATTGGTGGAATCTGCTTGGACTAGGCCATGCCCCTGTCTGGGATCCAGTGAGTCGCTACAAATTAATTCCCTGAGATTGGCACACACTGATGCAGTGAAGACCTGCAAAGGTTGACTGGCCCAGAGGGGAGGAGCCAGTGCACACTGCCCGTGCATCAACTCTAATCTCTGATAGCCTATTGAAGAGGGCAAAAGCTCCTAGACTGCACCCTCTAGAGGAGCCTTAACCAACAAGAAAAGGGTCTGCAAATTACACTGTACACTTGTATGGAAGGAACCAAAAACATGATGAAAGGCAGAAATAAGAAAAAAAAACCCAGCCCCCAACCCTGAGAACATTGATCCAGGCAAGGTAAATACAAAAGAGATTGAAGGCAGCAAAAATGCTACATCAAACACAGTGTTAGCTGATATAAAGAGATATCTTCAGGACCTCATAAGCGGGACCAAAACTGAAATATTAATTCAACTTAAACAAGAGGTAAGTAGATTAATAAAAGAAAGGCTGGGCACCTCTCAAGAAGACAGAGACAGAAGAATGGAGGAACACAAAAGGAGAGAAAAATTTAATGAAGAATACAGAAAAATCCTAGAATTCATGAAGCAGATTCAAAGAGATTATCAGGAAACTAAAGACTCCATAGAAAACTGGAGACCTGAAATTCCCTCCTCGTCCTGCTCAGATCAATCCCATATTATGTTGTTTCATGTGAATTCCCTTTGTGTGACAGTATGGATAACTATTTGGAGAAGAACAGGAGTCAGTGTGATGGAGGGTGGGTATCTCCAGTTGTCTAGTTTTGAAATTTATGTCTCTTACATTGTTTTCTTGTGATCCATTCTGTTCTGTTGTGTTGTGTTTAATTTTACCCTTTTGATATAATTGCATGTATATTTGAGTGGGTAAGATGGATGACCATATTGCTGTTTTTGTCAGATTGTGGAGCAGAACTGTTAACAGTCTCACTGTCTGAATATCTATTTTACATGTTTTACCTTTGTAATTTGAACAACTATTTCCAAGGAGTCAGTATGTAATTCATCAAGTAATAATATCTTAGGTTTTTTGTTCTTGTTCTTTTCCTTTTTTCCTTGGACTTCTGTATTGTTGCTACCCTTTATTCTGTTTTGTTTTGTTTTTTTCTCTTTAAATAAAAAATTTTTTAAAGTGCATTATGATTGTGTTCATCTGGTCTTTATATTTTCTGTGGGACACTCTATCATGTTTTCAGATACACTGTTTTGATTGAGTGAAATATGTCAGAAATATGCTTCTACTTTGGCCTTAAGTTTAAGGCCTTCTGAAAAATTCCAGAAGATCAGAATATCATACCCTACATCCTGTTTCCTTCTTGTCATCCAAGTTCACTTGGTCTCCTGATTTATTGTTAAATGAAGTGTTCTTCAACAAAAGGTGTAACTAAGACTGAGACATCATCCTATGGTGAACAGGGCTACAGAAGTAAAACAGAAAACTTGCATGAGTATAGCAGCAGCTACCCTTTAATTATTTTCCATATGAAATATTAACACTGACTTCAGTTAAGTAGAACAAATGAAAACCTATGAAGGACTAAATATCATAATAGTCTTCAAATGTTACTTTCTGGGGAAATACGTTATCTATGCCCATTTAATAAACACAATAAATGTTTTTTAGGTAAAATCAATTGCATAATCTCTCTTCTACAGCCCATTTTTGTTCTGATTGTTCTCATATTATCTATCTGCAAAATGGGATTATCAATTCCAAAAGTGGGTGTATAATGGAAAGAGGAAACATATAAGTGTTATACCATTAAATACCATTTTGGTTGATAAATGACTACAAATTTCTCTGTTGGAGTTTAAGAAATTCTTCACAAATACTTAGATTTTTCTAATGAAAATATTAAGAAGATGTGGTGTTGACATCCTTTAAATTAGTGCATGACTTTTCTTTGTATGTTTATCCTGCTTCTCCGTGGCTCTGTGCTTAATGACTTTTTCAATCAAGTCAAGATTTACCTTCTTATCAGACTGGTTCATAATCTCTTCTACCTTTAAATAAAGATTTTTAAGATTCTTAGGTAGATCATATGTGTAATTACTTAAGTAAGGTACATTGATGTTAACTGCATGACATCCAATGGAAGACGCATTACCTCCCAAGAGGAAAACACCATTGCTTCTGTAGTTCCTATGAGTGCCCTGTATCCTTGCTGAAGAAGCATCTCATGGAGGGTAAAGAACACAGCATACACAGGATTGTATGTATTGTAACTTTCATCCCTCGGGGCTTTATCAAAATGATTCACAGGCAGCTTCACCAAAAATGCATTGGGTGTCCAGTTCTTCAGTTCCCAGTTAGATTCTGAGAAAGAGCAATGGAAATTCTGGAGTCAATGCATAGTGAGTTAAGTGTCTTTTGAGTGTTTGGGAAGATTAGTTGTATGGACAAAATTTTTGAAACTAGAAATCTCGGGCTGGGGATTTAGCTCAACAGCATAAGCGCCTGCCTGGCAAGCGTGAGGTCATGAGTTCGATCCCTGGTACCAAAAAAAAAAAAAAAAAAAGAAACTAGAAATCTCATGGTGTTTTGAAAAGATGAAAGTACCATGGCGTCAAGGATGAAACTTCTCCCAGTCATCAGCATACCATGGAGAGATTGTCAGAGTCCCCAAGTCACTAAATATTACTGTACATCAATATTGACTTCATTTAGACCATTACTATCACAATAAATGGTAAACATATTTACTGATGTTGATTCCTTGATCAGGCTATTTTGGTGCTGTATATTTGAGACATATGCACAAAAAGATTTGGAGAGTTTTGAGAAATTCAACATAGTTGCCGTTCTTGTCCATCTCTGCTTTTATATATGAGAGAATGAAGACTTTTATGATCTTCTGTAATAAGCAGTCCTACCCAGTTCCACCTGAAATGAATCATCAAGACCATGGCAATGGCCAAAGATGTATCCTTTTCAGCTACATGACAGAAGGAAACGGGCATTGTCTCCAAACATATAATCAAAAGAACTGAAAGTAACCTAAAATGAAGGAAATTGGGAGCGATAGCAAGAAGTGTGTTGACAAAACTACAGTACTACACTTAAAGAGCATTAACAGCTAGGTGCAATAAAAGGAGATACTGGCTGCTCCCATCTTTTTAATCATCTCATTCACAAAAAGCTTTTTAGAAAATAGCTGACAAGACTCAAATTTTCACAGTATGCCTTTACTTTTGTCAGGATTTGCATGGATAGGATTTTTCGAGCACTTAAATTGTTTTTGAGCAACAGAGAATTCCCAGCTCAGCACCATTGTATTGGCCTTGACAAAGACAAAACAGGATGTCATAAAGAAGAGATAAGACAGAACATGAAGTTTTCAAAGCTCCAACACATCCGAAAACATGTGTACATTTATAGCAGATTCCCTGAGCACCTTGAAGGCAAAGGAACTAAAGAACTTTTGGTATGGTCATTTGCCCAGATGTCCTCACCTGAGGTCCCTGGCTTCACCTATACCATTATATACATAGGAATGAATATAATGATAATGAAGAGACAGAAATACTTATAGCCCAGTGTAGATCTAGAGTTTTTCAGCTAACAAAGGCCTATCATTCCGGTGGCTACATCTGGGCAGTCTCCATGAACCCACTGTATTGAAACATGATGATCTTAGTAAGGGAACCAGTAGGGTATTTTTGCCATGAAACATTACATTCTTTATAAAAATATTTTTGTCACATTCAAATAAACTGTAAAAACTTAGGAAAATGAATTCTTTCCATTGGTTATCTCTTGTAAGATTAAAGTGAATATTTATATTCTTAAATTTCTCAATCACTGATATTAAAAATTTGGATGTGGCCATTTTACAGCAAGTAAAATAAACTGGTACATCACTCAAGTTCCAAAAGTACTGTTTGCTTTCTTACAAGCACACACAATTAGATTGTCACAATTTTTCCCCAATAAATACTCTCTTGGAAATAGCATGGAAAAGTAGGCTATCTTATGAGATACAAATTGCCATGTTTTTACCAATGATTATTTTTAAAGTAACCACCAAGCTTAAGGAAAGCTATGAAGTAGACCACATGATACTAAATGTTTGCTTGCTACATGAAAGTTGAAGGTAAAGGCCATCATCTAAGTCACTCTCACACTTTCCACTCTACAAAGCAAGCAGTGGGTATCTTCTCTACAGTCTGCCTGTTATTTTAAAGTCAAATTTGCAATTAAGCTCCATTCTTATGTTGTCATTGTAATCTGGAGAACTACTTAAGTGTGGAGTACTACATTTCTTATACATGTCAGATGGTGTAATTTAACTTTATCACAACAGAAATTATATTAAGAGGTACATAAAATATCACCTCAGAAGTTTTTTTGATGCTAAGGTCTGGCTATGGAAAGAGTATTTTACATTTGTGTGATGCCTCTCACAGCACTCTTGTACAGCCTCTGCCATGGTGAGTCACTTTCTAAAGGGTGCTGAGCTCCAAATCAGTGGAGTCCAGTCTTGAGTTTCACTTGGCTTTGTAATGAGGTGCTGATTTTCTCCACAGCAGTGAGACAGAAAATAAACAAACATGGATCTTTAAATATGGGAGACCAAGTAAATCTAAAAAGTGTGCAGTCTTTTCAGATCTGCACAAAGTATCCCATGCATACTCAATAGTGTGTGGTGCTACATGGTGAGGATTCATGTCATAGTGATGAGATTTCTTTCTAATGAATCTGCACACAGAAACTTAATAACTATGAACATTTTAGAGGTGAATGTGCAGGTGTTTTGGGGAGTGTTCTTGCTTTTGACCTTGCATTGAAATAAGCCTTACAAATACAGTGTAGGGTGCCAATTATTTTTCACAAGATGCTCCTTGTGCACAGAAACATGATCTCAATGTACTGCTTTGGGCTTTTAGGGTTATTGTAAATTAAATTTGGTACCTTACAGAGATGTCAGAAAATTCTTTAATTGTGGGCTTCTGCCACTTTACAATTTTAAATGAGAAATTCCAGACTGTGATGAAGATATATGCTGAGGATCTGTAATACAATCATCATGTCTTCACTGTCCTGTTGATCCCTTGTCATATTTAAATTTCAGAACAACAGCATAGGTAAAATCTGAAATTTAATGATCCCTTAAGTTTATTTAAAAATTAATTAAATCTGTGCATGGTGGCACATTACTGTAGGCCCAGCTACTTGGGAGCTGAGATAGCCTAGGATATCAAAGCCAACCTTGGTGACTCTTTCTTCCTGGTCACTTCTTCTTGTGACCTCCCAGCTCTCAGTGTGTATAATGAACAGTGTGTGACACCATTCGGGCCTGGGCAACACAGGATGGCAGTAAGACACTAAAATTAAACTGTTCTTCCCCTTCTGACCCTGTAATACCCTTAACCTGTCTCAGTTTTTTCTTCAGGTGTACAGTTGCCCTCATTATATCATGAGATTATTCAAAATTGCACATGTGAGAAATCTCATCATCAAACAATTGTGCAATACATGACTTGAAAAGTCTACTTTTTCACTGACTATTAATTCACCAATACTTTTTTGCAGGTAGCTAGTAAACAAGTTAAGGCAATCAGAAATAGGACACAAATTAGGAATTGTTTCAAAGTCCACCTGGGCTGTTTTTCTCATAGAGCGATTATCATTAGAACTGTTTTTCTTCTGCTTTAGCAATTTGTTTGCCTGCTGGGGAAAGAAGACTGGGGACACAATTACATTTCTTTACTTAAATTAAGAATGGTTTGTGGTCTGAGGCAAGGTTAGAGAAGGATATGATAGGTTTTCCAGCAGAAATGCTGGACTTGTGTCTAGACTTCTGGTCATGATCACTTCTTGTGTCTAGACTTCTGGTCATCAGAGAATTAAAAGCCATGATAATGATGAAGTTTGGCTGTCTGTCACCTGCACTGTGCCCCAGCAGGCATCAGCTACTGATGGATATTTTACAAATTAAGTTCATTATGTGTCAAATAAGCAGGCCTAACACACAATGGAGAGCATTATATGTATTATGTCTTGGTAAATAGTTTAAAAAGACATTTTTAAATTGAGTCAACTACTTCATTTTTAACCCATCATGAGTCTTGATTGTCTATGCAAAAGCAATGATCTTATCATTGATTTTTTAGATTTACAGTAATACAACAAGTTCAAGTCTTCCACCCAGCAGTATGGCACATGGATGCAAAATAAAGATGAAGAGAGGAAGTTTTGCCCTTGAGAAGCTCTGGGATGACCAATATTCACTGTGTAACAAAAGGCTATGAATCCAAAAGCTCATGCATTTTATTGGTATTAATCAGGGAAGTGGGTGGAGATCACAGCAAAGTGCTAAGGAAAGAAACTTTGCAAGCATTGACTGTAAAGAGAAATAGAGAAATATTGTACCAGGTACAAAGGCTTCCAATTAGCAATACACTAATAGCCTGATGCACACAAGGCTGGCACCATTACTGCCAAGAAAATATAATCCTTTTTGAATCACACGCTCTCAGCTGAGATGTTATCTCATATCTCAGTCCTGGAGTGTCACCGGCTCCTGCTCAAGCCCCGTTCTAATCATTAGAAGTTGTGGAAGGGAGATGTGCAATTCTTGTTTAGCCAACTAAGGGAACATGTGTTTCTTTTTTTCTTTTCTTTTCTTTTTTTTTATCGGTACCAGGGATAGAACTCACGACTGCCTGCTTGCAAGGCAGGCGCTTATGCCGCTGAGCTAAATCCCCAGCCCTGGAACATGTGTTTCAATACAGCCAGGTTTGCATGTCTCAGTGAACAGGGTTGAAGGAGAGCTCAGGAAAAGATCTAGGCAAGGGGCTTCACTTCTCCAGAGAGTGCAGCTTGGTGGTCTGCCTCAGTAATATATTGATTTCTTATCAGGTTCTGCAGAAAAAACAGGGCTTTATCAAAAAATTCTAAAAAGAGCCACACAGTTTAAAGTCCACATACAAGTTATCCCTTTCCTTAATGAGTAAACATAGGAATATGACTAGGCATTACAGAAACTATCTTTAATTCTGACCAAGCATCAGAGATGAGTTTTATTTTGTGTAATGCCCTGGAATACCTTAAAATAGTGGTTTAGTTGCAAACATTAGATATTTCCTAGATTGTGTTGCTCTTAGCCAAGATGCTGGGACTGGAAATATTTTCAGATTTTGGAGGATTTTTTTTATTTTTAAAGAATTGGAACATTTTTACAGGTTACTTGTAAAATGGTACCCATTTCCTTATGACATCATTAAAAATGGTGTGTGTTAAAGATCTTCCAGTGCTGCAAATGATAGTGCAAAATATGGTTTGGAAATTTTTAGAGATGCTCAACTTAAATTGCAATTAGCTAAAATTTGGGCAGATACTAGCCACAAAATTAGTCTCAATGCTGAGAATAACATCTTAGTCACTTTCCTATCACTGGTACAAATATTCCACTCACAACCTTAAGAATGAGAAGTTTATTTTGACTCTTGGTTTCATGCCATGGTTGGCTGGCTCTAGGGAAAAGGGATAAGGCAGAGAAAAAATACTGAACCCATTACAGCCAAAAAGCAGAGAGATGAAGGTGGAGCCTGAGAGAACAATGCAACCTTCCATCTCTCAACTCAATGATCCATTTCTAATAAGGCCCAGCTTGTGAGCAAGACAGTTAGCTACTGAACTCAGTGGAGCTGAGTATGGTACCCACACAATCCACTGATCTTCCAAAGCCCCCACCTAAAAAAAACTTGAGGATTTGGAGGGGGACATTTGGGTTCTAAATATAACAAATAATATAAACCAAGTCTCAATTTCAAGAAATTCAAGAATTGAGGGAGGTAATGAGAGGCAAGGTGGTTACTCACACTCAATGCTGTTACTGTGCAGGCTGCTTCCAGGATGGACCCACTTCCTGCAGGGTTTGAATTTCAAGACAATCCTGCCCACATGACCCTCTGAGAACCAGATGCTTAACATCTGTGTGATCCCTTCTGAACCAATGAGTCTCTGGAGTAAGTTTTTCCTACATTCATTCCTTTTTTTCAGATATAACACAAATATCTCCCATAAAAATAATCTGACAATAGACTTAGTTGTCAGAATTTCAAGAAAAGGCAAAAGAAAAATAGGCATAATACTGAATTCAAATTAAGTCTTCATGGTGTTCAGTTAGTTTGATGAGCATTTCACAGTGGATCCTACTCTGGAACACTGTGTAATTCTTTTGAAAGATTTAGTAATTCTGTTGTATCTAAAAGAGATAGGTTATGTTCACTCTGAGTAACAGCACTATTTACTCACAATCCCTAGCAAACCAGCATAATTGTATTCAACTAGCCTGTTGTAATGTTGAAATACAGGCCTGATGACAAAAATTAGTTCAATTTTCATTTAGTCATCTTACCTCCCATTAGACAGTCAATCCCTTTTTATAGAATATTAATGCAGAATTCCATGTAATTTATTTTTCTGAGAAAAATTATTATCTAATCCTTTAATGATAAATGCAAAATACTCCAAACAGCCTTTTAAAAGAACAACAAACCATGCAGGATTAGAACTTTACTCTGTAATGTGTCCCAAATTATTAACAAAATGGTAACAATTAATAGATTACAGAAAAACAGGAACTTTTAGGAACCAGGAAATATTTTTCTCATATCTTGATTTTAAAAATTCTAAGCAATTTAAAAATGTAAGAATATTCACTCATTCACTATGAGATATGGTCCCCCAAATTAACATAGATACAATATTTGATGGCAAAACACCAAAATCTCCCCCACTAAAAGATAAGGAATGCTAAGAATCTCAGGGTCACTTTGCATCGCTGTGTTATATTAGCGATTTAAAAAAAAATCAGAAAGAAAATCCATAAGGAGTTGGAGAGAGATGATAAAATGCTACTACAAGATCATATAATTTAAAAGCCAAAAAGATTTGGCAAACACTAACATAGGAACCAAGAAATTAAGATAAACTTGATACATGAAATTGGAGCTTTTCTTACAAGCCATAAATAAACATAAAAATGTGACAGATAAATGATTTTATTCCACATACACAGCAAAATCTAAAAAAATAGCCAGAAATAAGGACATGAATAATTTTTGCATACATGTAATAGCATGTATATGTAATGTTCACAAAGAAAGATATAATAAATACACATATGCATCCCAACAACAAAGGATAAATAAGCAGAATAAATGGGGAAAAATTTATTGGAGACAGAAAAGCATACCTTTGTAACCTATCTACCTCTCCCCTAATTTTAGTAATCAATACAACTCCATATTAAATTTAGAAACTTTAGTTTGTGGCCAGACAATTCTAGAATTCTCAGGGTCATGCACGGTTAATCATCTGTAAAATTGTCAGAAATGTTTTTAAATGGGAGGGCAAGAAGGGAAATAAAAAGCCAACTATTTAAATGTAAAACAATCAGAATACAAAAATCATAGCAGTTCTTAAAGGGAAAAAATACTTATGAGGGTTCATGAAATATCATGGCCTGAAAAAAAAGAGTTAATTAAAAATTAGTAAAATTCAGTAAATTAGTAAAAATTAGCAAAATTAGAGAAACCAGGGTAAGAGACAAGATAAAATTGACTAAATCATCAAAATTATGCAAAAAATAAGAGTTGATGGCAAATTTAGGAAAGGACAGGGGCCACAGAAAGAATCAAGATGTGTCACATGCATGTGCCAGCTGTCCACAGTGAAGTGATCATCACGTACCACACACACATACTAATGAAAATAATCTGGGGGCTGCAATGCAGTGGTACAGGGCATTGAGCTCAATTTCCAGGAATAAAAATGATTAGAATGTCCAAACAGAAGAAGGAAAGAAAAGACAAAAGAGGCAGAGTGTATTTTAACAGACAGGGAGCTTTTGAAGAGGGCCTAATGCTGATT
>PVJX010048264.1:0-11553 GCA_004027295.1 Dolichotis patagonum
TGCAATCCCAATCAAAATTGCATACCTCACAGATCTAGAGGAAAACATTCCTAAAATTCACATGGAACCATAAAAGACCTAAAATAGCAAAGGCAATCCTGGGCAGCAAAGACAAGGCAGGAGGCATCACCAACCTAGATTTCAAATTATCCCACAAAGCTGCTAGATTAAAAGCAGCATGGTACTGGCAAAAAAAAAATAATAATAATAACCAGACCTGAGGGTCGATGGAACAGAACAAAAGGTACAGACACTACTATAGGCACACTCAGCCACTTTACTTTTGACGAAGGGGCCAAACATGTTTGCTGGAAGAAAGATAGCCTCTTTAATAAGTGGTTTATGGAAAAACTAGCTTTCTACATGATGAAGATTTAAACTAGATGCATACCTATCACCATGCACTAAACTGAAATTGAAATGGATCAGAGAGCTAAGTATTAAAACAGAAACACTACACCTACTGGAAGGAAACGTAAGTAGAAATCTCAAGGACATAGGTGTAGGCAAAGAGTTTATGAACAAAAATCAAACTGCATGGGAAGTACTTCAAAGAATAAACAACTGGAATCTCATCTTATTATAAAGATTTTGAACATCAAAATTAATCACCAACAGAGTAAAAAGAAAACCCACATATTGAGAAAAAAACTTTTGCAAAATGTTTCTCAAAGGACTTCCATCTAGAGCATATAAAGAGTTCAAAAAAATCAGGTCTCCAAATTTAAAGACCCAATCCAAAAATTGGCATCTAAGATGAATACACAATTCTCGGATGGAGAAATACAAATGACAAATATATGTATGAAAATATGTTCAACATCATCGATCATTTGAGAAATACAAATTAAGACAACACTGAAATAACATTTCACTCCAGAAAGAACAGCTAACATCAATAAATTAGTCAATAACAAATGCTGGATGGGCTGGGAAGAAAAAGAGATTTCTTCTCCATTGTTGGTGGTAGTGTAGACTAGTACAACCATTGTGGAAATCAATGTAGAGATTTCTCAGCAGACTAGGATTAGAGATTCCATTCAACCTAGCTATTCCTTTTCTGGATATTCTCCCAGAAGAACTGAAAACATCATACCACAGTGCTATATATGTGCCCATGTTGATAGCTGCACAATTTTGTATAGCCAGATCTTGGGAACAACCCAAAGAGCCATCGAGTGAGGAATTATTTTAAAACATGTGGTCTTTTTATATAATGGAATACTGCTTGGCCATAAAGAATGATAAACTAAAGGCTTTTGTAGGTAAATGGATGCAACTAGAAACCCGTAAATAAAATAAATCTGACTTGCATGTGTAAACATAATATTGTCTTGCTAGTATAAGAAACTGAAAGAGTAACTAAGATCCAAAAGTTACAATAGATATAGTAAAAGGGAAAGAAACTGATCAAAGGGAAATTATATTGATTAATCTTGCATGCTTTTATCTGGTCCCCTGAGCTACTACTTTGAGGATAACTATATGCAATATAATAACCACTGTTAAACTCCTATCATCTTGTTTTGTAATTCTATAACACCATTGTTGTTCCTGTCATTTTGCTTTTTAATTGTTTGCTTCATGATTTTTCTGGGTTTTTTTCTTTGAAATAAAAGAAGAAGAAAGGAGGTCAGTCACTCTTTGTAATTAACATGATCTTACATACAGAAAACCAAAAATGTCACCAAAGAATTACTAGCACTGATGAGTTCAGCAAAATTACAAGATACAAAATCAGCATACAAAAATCAGTCATGACATTATGCAAAAGCAAATTATTTGAAACAGAAATCAAGAGAACAATCCCATTTATCATAGCCACCAAAAAATGTAATATCAAAAAATAAATTTAAGAGTCAACCCAGTCCCCATATGCATGCAGGCCAACACCAGGACTCTACCATCATAGCCAGCACAGGCAGGGAGGAAAGCCAGCCCAACCCCTGCATGCAGGCCAGCCGCCCTGCGACTCGCTGGTGGGTATCCAGTGTAAGCCAAGAGGACCAGCCAGCCACACCTTAGAGAAGCTACAAGGGTCTAGAGAAGCCCCCTCCACACTCCACTGCCTCCTGGAGAGCCTGTATTAGGAGAAACCCAGGTATCTTACCCATCTGCTTACACTGTGGACAGTCAGCCAATGTGGGGAGCACCTGGGACCCCACAACCTGCTTATCTGGAGAAACCCAGGAAAATGTCAAGATGAAGAAGCAGAAGACAATCTCTGGCCTCTGACCCAAGCAAAACAAGTCCAGGAAACATGGACATGGCAGAAAGCAGAAGTTTCACACCTGAAATTTCTGGAATGATGGCAACCAAAATGAAGAAACTACTTCATCTGATTCCACAAAAGAAATCAGATCAGAAATAATATCTCAGGTAAAAGAAGAAATGACAAACATAATAAAAGGGTTGCTGAGTGTATCTAAAGAAGACAGACTTTTTTTTAAGGGGGAGTGGGGGTTTCACTCAATGGCATAAGCACCTGCCAGGCAAGCCTGAGGTCATGAGTTCAATCCCTGGTAAGAAGGAAAGAAAGAAAGGAAGAAAGGAAGAAAGAAAGAAAGAAAGAAAGAAAGAAAGAAAGAAAGAAAGAAAGAAAGAAAGAAGAAAGGAAGGAAGGAAGGAAGGAAGGAAGGAAGGAAGGAAGGAAGAAAGAAAGAAAGAAAGAAAGAAAGAAAGAAAGAAAGAAAGAAAGAAAGAAAGAAGAAACAGAAAGAAAGAAGAATCTGGGAATGCTCAAATGAACAGTATAGAGAATTGGAACGCATGATACAGACTCAAAGAGATATCTAGGAAATTAAAAACTCCACTGAAATCTGGCAAAACTGTTGTTTGAAAGAATCTGAAGATAGACTTCTAGACCTTGAAGACAGGTTTGCAGCTAGCAATTGCAAAAGGAAAGATCTCTTTAAGATAACAAGGAATCAGAAAATTATAATTCAGTGGCTGCAAGACAACACAAAGAAAAATAATTTAAGAATGACAGGTGTCAGCAGAAAAACAGGAGTCAACACAAAGGACATAAAGAGACTATTTACAGAATAGCTGACAACTTTTCAAACATAGGAAAAGGAACTGACATACAGATAAGTAATACAGAATTCCAACTAGCCATAGCCAAAATCTACATCCAGATCTACATCTACATCTGTATAATAAAATCCCAGAAATTCAGCACAATAACAGAATATTAAAAGCTGTTAGAGAAAAGAAACAGATCACCTACAAAGTAAAATCCATTGGAATCATGACAGACTTCTCAACACAAACCATCAAGTTAAGAAGATTTTGAAGTGCAGCATTTTGAGTCCTGAAAGAAAACAACTTCCAGAGTGATGCAATCTGCAAAACTATCTTTCAAAACTAATGTAGAAATAAGAAACTTCCATGACAAAGAACAACTGAAGGAATTCATGGCCACCAAACCAACCATACAAAGAGTACTGAAGGATGTTTGTTCTAGAGAGAGATAAAGATGACCACAGTGCCAGGAACAGCAGCAAAGTGGAATCCGGAGTAGGGAAGACAGTTTAATGGAGGGGGAAAGTAGGGAGTCAACAGGAAAATAGCATGGCAGAGATGAACCAGTACATGTTGGCCATAACCATTAATGTAGATGGCCTTGATTCACCAATAAAAAGAAACACAGCAGAGTGGATGGAGGAACAAGATCCATCAATATGTGGTATACAAGAAACACATTAACTTAAAAGGAAATTCATAGATTAAAATTCAGAGGAGGAAAACAATGTTCCATGTGACAGAGAACAAGAAAAAACAGGGATAGTTTGCCCACAACTGCAGAATGGATAAGAAAGATACATTTTTATACCATGGAAAGCAACTCAACTATAAAGAAGGATAATCTCAAAACTCTTGTAGGTAAATGGGTGCAACTTGTGATCATGATTTTGGGTGAAACAGTTTGGACTCACATAAATGAATGTCATGTTGTCTCCCTAGTTGAAAAACTGAAGGAGATAATGGGATCCAAAATGCATAATAGATATTGTAAAACTGAAAAGGAAGGAAACATATAGAAAGAGAAGGTGGTAGCCACTGTTAAATCACTATTATTTTGTTTTAATATCCTATATCATTTTCATTGTTTTGTTTTGATTGATCTTATTATGCTTTGCTTGCTTTGATTTTTTTTATATTGATGGCATGGGCAGCTATTTTGAAGATAGAAGATATAGTGGCTATTGTTGATTTCTTATTATCTTGTTTTGAAGTCCTGTATCACTGTCACTGTTTTGTTGTGATTACTTTATTCTGTTCTATTTGATTTTATTAGGTCTGGTGGTATAGACAGCTATTTTGAGGATAATAAGAGGCATTGTGGTGGTCATTATTGATTTCCTATTAGCTGGTCTTGAAATCCCATCACTGTTTCATTTTGATTGGTTTTCTTCTGTTTTATTTGGTTTGATTTTGCTATGTTTGATGGTATATGAAGTGGGTTCATGAACAGTATAGGAGTCCAAGCAGCCAAATTGATAAATTTGAAATTTTATTAATTGAGCTCAGGACCATTTATATACAGACCCTCTTGTTTCAGAGTCCCACGGAGTGGCCCTGAACTGTTACAGAGCTTTTAAAACAGAAAACCACAAAAAGACATACTGTTGGAAACAACTTAGCTAGAATCTTACATTAATTTTGGTTGACACTTGTATCCTGCTTCTTTGTTGAGTAGTTTAATTTTCCTCTTGTGGGTGCAGCTCATTTTGCTTTTCTTATGGGATTGTACTCCAGGTAATTTTCCATTCTCCTGAGTCAAATACAGGGCACTAATAAAATACAGGGCTCAAGATGGCATCAGTTATGCCAAGCTACAACAGTATGGACAGCTATTTTAAAGATAATGGGAGGCATTATGGCAGCCATTGTTGATTTCTTCATGTCTTACTTTGAAGTCCTGTATTGCTTTCACTGTTTTGTTTTTATTGGCTTTATTTATTTTGTTTTGTTTTATTCTCTTAAAAATAAAAAATAAATAAAATTTTAAAAGACAAATTTAAGCAAATAAACGAAGGCTATTTCAAATCATCTATTTCATCCCTCTATGCAATAAATTTCTAATCAAAATCATGCATTCATTGCTAATTTTTTCCCTTTTTTATTAGTGTTTGAGTACATAATGTTTACACTACTTCTGGGGAACTTGTACATAACACTCTAATTTTTTTTTATCATTTTCTTTCCCCTTCTTCTACCTTCCCCCTCCCTGTCTTCATCCCATCTCCTTTGGAGAAAGATCTATCTCCCTACTTCCTTTTACCTATCTTTTATTTTACTCTTTGTTTATACTTTGGGTTTGTCATATAAGAGAAAATAGGTGATGTTTAAGTTTGTGTGTCTGATGTAATCCATTTAACATTGTGGTCTGAAGATACATCCATTTTCTTACAAATGACTCGAGTTTTCTTTATGGTAGAGTAGAACTCCAGTGTGTGTGAATATCATATTCTCTTCATCCATTTATCTGTTGATAGATGGACATATAGGCCACTTGCAAGATTTAACTATTATGAATTGTGCTTGGTATAATCATGAGTATTCATGTATTACTGTGATTTGATGTCTTTAATACTTTTGGGAAGATTCAGAGAAGAGAATATCTGGGTCAAATGGAGTTTCTGGTTTTAGTTTTTTGAGGAATCTCCATAATGATTTATCTAGGAGCTGTATTAATTTATGTTTCCATTAACAATGTAGAAGGCTTCCTTTTTCCCTGCAGCCTCACAGGCATCTGTTAATATTTGATTTCTTAGCGGTGGCCATTCTTTGTATGGTTAGATAGAAGCTTAGTGTTGTTTTAACTCATATTATTCTAATGCTCCATGATGTTGAGCATTTTCTTCATATAGTTATTGGCTATTCATACCTCTTTTACTGTGAAGGGTCTGTTCATTTTAGTTGCCATTTTTTGATTGGGTGTTTTATTTGGGGGGTCAAATTTTCTTTTTTAATTCTTTGTATATTCTAGATGTTAGTCCTCTCTCTCAGGAATATCTGGAAAAATTTTTTCCATTTTGTAGTTGTCTTTTTACTCTGTTTCTTATCTTTTTTTCTGTGCAGAGGTTTTCAATTTTATATAATCCAGTTGGTTGAGTCTCAGTACTATTTCCTGTGCAACCAAGATTCTGTTCTTGCCTACATTTATAACTTTAAAAGTTTTACCTGTTTTATCTTCCAGAAGATTTAACATTTATTTACTTGATCCATTTGTCACTAAAATGAACAACAAATGGGGGAGAGGATGGAAGTAATGGAAAAGAGATTTAAATGCAAATAAACTGAAGAAAAAATGAAAATAGAGCTTTTGCAAATAGAGAGGGGAAGCAGGTGTGGAGGGAGGGGAGAGGAAGGGGATTAAAAAATTAATTGGGCTGTGTTATATACATGTATGACGCTCCCATGATGAATGCACTCATTACATGCTGCAAACATGTACTAATAAAAAAAGAAAATTACCAGCTTGTCAAAGATACATAAGAAATCAATGGATAGCAATAAAGTTTCAGTGTTCTATAATGAAGGATTGATATGGTCATTGATATTTCCTTGTGATTTTTGCACTATCCTGTAAAGCTGAACTGAAGAATGTAAAGAAGGTTTACATCCAAAAGTTCAGAATAGCCAAAAAATTCTGATTGGTTAATACGATAGCATTGGCTGTCACTTCCCTCCTCATTCTGTTCCTTGACCTCCCTATCTGCACTTTATTAGGCTCCAAGTAAAGATAGATACAGACTTGTCAACAAGGCTAGGGACTGAGAACTTGCTGCTGGGTGGCATTATCACCACTTATGTTCATGAGTTTAACAAGTTTAAAGCATGGAGTACATTAGGATAAATGTAGCAGATAAACTGGAATGGATTTTTGTTGCTGCTGCTGCTGCTGCTATTATTGACTGTCATCTCAAATATAGGTAGAGCTAGAAATATATACAGAAACAGAAGATAAGCTTTAGATAAGTTGCATAACTTAGCTGCATCTCATACTTAGGAAGTAGCACATTGTGGGCTTGAACCTGAGTCTTTAATGTTGAATCCTTTTTGGTTTTCCATTGGCAAACTTTGATGCCCATGGAAGGCTTGGCATTACAACTGGTTTCCTAACCACAGCTAACTGTTAACTATAACTTGGTAATGGCTTTCAGGTTTTAAACAGCTGAGGTATGATTTTATATTTCCAGTCTTTCTCTTTTCTTTCTTCCCCCTTCCCTGGAGCCAGGTATTGGAGAGGGAAAATCTTGCCCCTGCAAATTACGTGCCCTACCACTGGGATACTATGTGCCTATTCTTGATGCCTGAATACCAACTTCAGTTGTAACACAATCCACAGTACATTTTATATTATATAGCTCCAAAACTTTTTTTAACCTTCTCAATTTTTATTCATCCTGATGGGTAAAATCCGGTGTTAATCTTTCTCTCTTAGTGTTCTTTGTCAAGAAGTGTTTCACCATGGGACGGCCTCCCTCACGACTTTGTAGACAGGTTCTTTTTTCCCAGTAGTGAACACACAGTGCCAAGGGATATGTCAAATCTATTTTATCTTCTTTGGGTATTTGAAGTTTTGGTGAAAAGACCAACTTCCCAGGGGCATCACCTCTCGGGTAGTGTTCTGTGCTGCTAGCGTAGATGAATGAAACCCATTTAAAACCATCCTTACTGGGTCTCATGAAAAGACTCCTAGAGTGTTAAAGGTTTTAATTTTTATTTTAATACTTTTGAAGTCTTTAAAGTTTATTTTTAATCAGAGAATCATGTCTTTGTTAAAAAATAAAAAAGAGTGTTTATAGTACATAATGAGGGTAGGGTTTTTCCCCTTCATTCCACCCTATCCCCAGTCCTACTCACCAGAGACAGCCAATCATTTCAATTTGTATGTATTTTTAGTTATTCTAGTCATTATTTCCATAAATCTAAGTGCTATGCTTATTCCATTATTTTGATACATCATTGATAAAGGGCTACTGACATTACTCACAATTTTGAGGATGAAAATTTATGTCTTGCATAATTCCCTTCCGTTGCCCTGTTTCTTCTAATTTATATGCTAAAGTTATCAATTGGTTCCTCTTCAAATTTCCAATAATATCCATATATATCTATTTTTTTGTCTCCATTCTCAAAATTCTTCTTGTGCTATAGATGGATGTTTTCAAGATTCCAAGTTTTCACATGTCTCTCTTTCCTTATTCAATTTCTGTCAGCCACACCACTGCATCTTTTTTTTTCAGTTAAACCCTTTACAGTTTCTTTTTATAAATGTAATTCATCTTGTGAATTTCTATAAGTTTATTCTTCTATCTGAAACAGATAAAATGCTTTTTAATCATCATGGGTAAATAAATGTGTTTCCATTTCCTTCTCTATAGGTCTAATGGTATCACCCACTCCCCTTGAGTGGAAGTACAGCATTGAGGCCAAACAGAGCATCTTTTCTTCAGCAGTTTCTAACACTTACGCACTGTTTAGTTGATTGCATGTTGGGGTCATGGCTCTTCAAGATAGTTTTGTTTTTCTAGGATTTTAAAATTGTTTTTCCTCTCTTCAGCATTTTCTGTCTTTGATTTTCTGTAGTTGAATGTGATGTGGTTAGGTATCGATCTTTTTGTCATTTATCCTGCTTGGTGTTCTCTGAGCCTCCTGGATCTGTAGTTTGTTATCTGTCACTAATTTTGGAAAGTTCTCAGCCATTATGACTTTCAGTATTTCTTCTGTTCCTATTGTTTGTCCTTTCCTTCTAGAATTCCCATTATATGTTTTCCCGCCTTTTGTAATTATACCACAGTTCTTAGGTATTCTGTGGCATGCTTTTTTTTTGTTCACTTCTCATGTAAGTTTGGAAGTCTCTGTCTTCAAGCTGATAAATTTTTTCTTCAGTGGTATGGAGTCTCCTTGTAACTTCTTTGAAGGCATTTCTCATTTTTGTTTTCTGGGGTTTTTTTTTATAACCATTTTTGCTTCTTTTTTTATAAGTAGGTGTTTGCAGTATGCAATATTTTCATTTCTTGTGTGGAGTTGATACATTGCAGAACACATCTTATTTTCTTATTTCTAGCATTTCCTTTTCATTCATTCTTTCTACCTCTGTACTTATACTACCCATCTGATTTTTGCATTTCACCCACTTTTTTTCCATCAGAATCCCTAGCTCATTAGTTACAGTAATTTTAAATTCCCAGTTTCAGTTTCTGAAATTTTTAAATCTTTTTTTTATTTTAAAGAGAATAAAACAAAACAAAACAAAACAGAACAAAGCAAATCAGAATAGAACAATGCAAGCAACAGAGAACTTCAAAACAAGACAACAGGAAATCAACAGTGGCTACCATAAGGTCTCTTGTTTTCTTCAAAACAGTTGTCCATATTTTCACACACAATAATATCACACATAACAAAATAGTATAAAACCAATCAAAAGAATGAAAGCATTATAGGACCTCAACACCAGATAATAGGAAATGAACAATGGTTTCTATAATGTCTTGTTTTCTTCAAAACAGTTGTCCATACTATCACACATAATAAAATCAAACAAAAAAACCAGAATAAAACCAATTAAACAAACGAATGAAAGCATTATAGGACTTCAAAACAAGATAATAGGAAACCAACCATGAATACCATAATATATCCCATTATGTTCAAAATAGCTGACCATACCATCAGACACAATAAAATCTAACAAAACAAGACAGAACAAAACCAAGTCTAACAAAATTGTGAAAACAACACAAGAGTTTAAGCCAAGACAGAAAGAAACTAACAGTGTCACTACCTTCTTCTCCCAGGTGTTTCCTCCCCTATCACTTTTATAATATACACTGTGCTATTTTGATTCTTGTAACTCCTTCTGCTTTTTATGCTAGGGTTCACCCATATGAGTTCAAACTGTTTCACCCATGAACATGGTCTCCAGTTGCATCCATTTACCTACAAAAGCTTCAAGATTATTCTACTCTATAGTTGGGTAGCTTTCTATGGTATGAAAATATATCTTTCTTATCCATTCCGTGGTTGATGGCAAGTTACCCGTGCTTTTTTTCTGATCTCCTGTCGTATGGAACAATTGTTTTCTCTCCTTTGATTTTCAGTCTATAAATTTCCTTTGAAGTTAAATGTGTTTCTTTTTTTTTATTAATTTGAAGGTAGTAAACTACAACAGAACAGGATGGAATAAAGCCAATTGAGACAATGTAGTGAAATTAGTACAGAACTTCACAGCAGGTTACTGGGATAACAGTAATAGGTACCATAGTATATCTCGTTATCTACACAATAGTTGTTCTTTGAATCAGATATAGCAAAATCAAAGGAAATACAGAATATTATAGAATTTATCAAAACAGAATATTCAATAGAGAAATACCATTAATCAGGACAAAGCAAAATGGTGATAAAAATATTTTCCTTCAAAGAAATGGTAGAAGGAAATCTCCCTTATTTGCTATATTGCATATGGTCAACCTCCCACAAGATGCTCAGATCTCTGGCTCCCACTTACTAACAGGGGTCGGGGGTTTGATGTTTGATTCACAGACTCACAGCCACTTACCAGGGTGGCTGGCTGGTTGCTCAGTTTCCCAGCAACCTAAGTTCATTTCTGACATTTATGAATGTCAGGAAAGGGACTGAGGTACATAGGTTTTCTGTGAGTTTTTATCTGGCTAGAGTTTAGGCTCTGTTTACCGCGACTGGGTGTTAGAGGCTAAAATTTCTAACACTATATCCTTTAGTGTCTCCTGTTATTTTGAGGTGTTGCTAGAGACTTCTTAAATAGATTCTGGAACTTGAAGTTATTTTAGCTTCAATACCCTGCTAGCATGCAGAAGCTCTATTGATAAAGTGTAAGATCAGGAATCAGGAAGTGTTCCATAGTCCAATTATCAAGTGTCTGTCCCTGAGTCCAAGATTTCCTTTCCCCACATGAAAGGCTACAGGAGGTGGAGTTGAGGTTGTTTTGTTTTGTTTTGTTTTGTTTTTTCCCAACCCAGCTGGACTCTGGAAACACTACCATTTGTCCTTGTAAAATCATTTTCCTCAAGAGTGGAACTTAAGAGCAGGAAGCTCTGGGCTATTTCAAAATGTTAATCTCCTACCCTGCCCATCCTGTCAGATTCACATTTCTCTCAGGTCTTCACAATGAGAACCTGGTAGGATTTCTGGGAGTAAAACTCAAGGCAGTGTGAGACCTCTTGGGACTGGCCCTCCCTAGAGCTTAACTCTGGCCTTGGTCCATGCTAAGATTCCCACAATTTGTCAATTACAGTTTAAAGCATTTCTATGTTCTGACTCCAAATTAGACTTCCACTCCTGAGATTCTAGCCTATTTAAGTTGTGATTCTCAGTGTCTCTCCAGTTTGGGGGTAGCAATTTACCCTGGGACCTCAGTTCTGTCACAGCTCTAAGAATAATTGTTAATTTCTAGTTGTTCCAGTTTTATTTCTTTCTGTGAGGATGGTAGTGATGACTTCCACATACTTACTTCTCACTAGAAACTGGAAATGACTTTCCTTTTTCTTTACATAA
>PVJX010048265.1:0-11539 GCA_004027295.1 Dolichotis patagonum
CTTCTGGTGTCCCGTCCAAAACCTCATTGCCAAGGCTAATGACCCAAAGCTTTTCCTTTAAATTTCCTTCCAAAAGCCCTTACAGTTAGGTCACCGACTCATTTGGTGTTAAATTCGTCCATGGCGTAAGGCAGGGTTGAGCCTCCTTCTTTGGCCTGAAAAGCCCATCTTTTCCTGTTGCAGTCTTGCCTCTTGCCACCGCGTGGGAAAGCACTGGACCTCCACGTGGGGACAGCATTTGGCTTGGGACTTAGCCCTCGGAGGGAGGGGTGGCAGGGGCTGCTGAGGGGTGGCGTTGGTGACGCCATGCAGTCCCCACTTCCTGGAGAGTGAGGGGCTGGAAGAGGGAGCTCCGAGGCCAGGGCTGGGGGATCTGCGCATGCGCAGCCCACCCAGGCCCCAACCTCCTACTGGTGGCCCCTGGGTTGGGGTGGGCCAGCTCTGACCTTGCAGTCCTTCCTCTCCCAGTGTGGCCTCCTGGATACTGTGGGGGTAAGGGGTGATGTGGAGGTCGCCCCACAGTTTACGGGGCTGCTGGCCAGGGCAGCGCTAGACTGACTTCACCTGTGAGAGTCCTCAGTGGGAGGTCAGGGCCTCGTCCAGTCCAGGCACATGGGCCCGGGGACAGGAGCCTCAGTGGTGTTGGAAGCTGGGGGGGCCTTGGCTGGGGCTGTGACCGTCCTAGCTCAGCCCAGTTGTGTCCCCCACCCCCGTGATGTGCTGTTGTCCCTCGCCGGCTGGGGGTGGCAGGCTGGCCTGGAGAGGCTGTGCGGGCCTGGGCACTGAGGCCTGTGAAGGTGGCATGGGTGAGGCCTCTCTCCTGGCAACCTGGAGGAAGGGTGGAGCTCAGCGATCGGAGGGCAGCGCCAGACTCCGGGGTCGGAGGGCAGCCCCTGATGGCTGAGTGTACGGAGCCCTGTAGGCCAGGCTGTGCGGAGCAGGGCTGGTATTCCTCCTAGAGGTTCTGTGGTCTGAGAAGCTGTTTATTCATTCAGTTGTTCATTCATTCGTCAAACCTTCTGGGAACCCCTGCTGTGGCCAGCTGTGGAGGGGGACAGCCCCATGCCTGTGCTCCCCGCCCTGTGTGCCTGGTCTGGGGCTGCCCAGCCTTTCCCCCGGGGACTCTCCTGACTGCCCCCTTCTACTGAGGTCCCACGCTTTCCAAGATTCTGAGCGATATACCAGTGCTGGTGTTAAGTAATTAGCTTAACGTTTTTTAATTAACTGGAAGCTAATTACGAGCTGCATCTCGGAGAGAGTTTCTGATCCTCACCTGGTGGCAGCACTTGAGTGGTGGGAGGGCCCACGGGGCTGCCTGGAAGGGTGGGCAGCAGCTGCGGGCTTGACTTCAGGGTATTTTGGGGTGCTTGGGGGCCCTGGGCCCTTTCCCCAGGGACAGTGTGGCTGTCACTGGTCCTGTGTGGCTCGTCTGGCACTGGGGCGGGGTTGGGGCCGGGGCAGCAGCAGAAGGAGCTCAGGGTGTGCCAGGTTCCACCCTGGCCAAGCCCACCTCCCCTGTGCTGCAGTCCTGGCTAGGGGGCTGGCTGGGGCAGCTGGGAGGAGGGGTCCCCGCTGATGTCAGGGACTCTGCTCCAGGTGTGGGCATGGACCTTGGTGGCCGGGGTCTTTCTTTCACTGACTGGGTCAGCTGTGTGGCTCAGGGCACCTCCCTTGTGAAGCCCCCCAGGCTGCCTCGGCCTGCAGTGGGAGGCAGCTGGGAAAGTGCACAGAGGTTCCCCCCAGTCCCTTCGGGCACCATAGGGACATTGAGGCCTGGCAGGGTGGCCCACTGGGTGGGCTGCTGTGGGTGGACACAGGGTGGCCCAGGCTGCTGTGGGGGCCCCTAGTGGTCCCTTGAGGGTCGAGGCTGAGCAGTGTACCTTTTCTGGGCTCCTGATACAGCCCTGGCCGGGGGTCGAGGCACCTTCTGAGGTGGGCAGGGGGGCAGCAGAACTGCCGGACGGTGCAGTGCGTGGCGAGAGGACCGCCTCCGAGTGCGGGGCCGGAGGGTGAGGTTCTCCTTGCTGCCTGGGACAGACCACGGCTGTGTGGCCCTGCCGCCCTGTGCTGTCATTGCCTCAATTCCTCTCTGATCTGAGACTGGAATATTTTAGCTAGTGGCAAAAATGATTGTGCATGCTTGAGACAAAGGACTATTTGGGAAGAATCCAGTGCCCTGGCCCTGTCCCTCCGGAGTGGTCACCCTGCTCTGTGGCTTAGAAAGGCAGGGAAGTTGACCAGCTGCCTCGGCCATGGGCCACAGCTGGACCCTGGGTGTTGGGTCCCAGGCACCCTGCCCCCATTAGGGCTGGCTGCTCCAGGGCAGGGCTGAGCAGTGCACAGGAGCCTGTGTCCCTTGGGACCTGACTACAGAGCCAGCTGGGTGCTGGTGGTGGTGAGGCCCAGGGTCCCTCATGTCCTGTTGATGCCAGCTGTGTGGAGTGGCTCTGGGAGCCCTGTAGAGGCCAGCCCTGTGGAAGGTTTCAGAGCCACCTAACTCCACAGCAGAGCATATGGCAGTGTAGAGACCAACACAGGCCTCCCTGGGCAGGAGGTGGCCAAAGTCACCTACAGACCTCGAGGGCAGGGCTGGAAGGGTCAAGGGTGGGGCCAGGAGAGCAGAGAGCCAAGGGTGGGGCCAGGAGGGCCATAGGTGGGGCCAGCAGAGCCGAGCACCAGGCGGGAGAGGGTGACAGAGACCTGGACGGCAGCCCTGGCTCTGGGGAGCTGTGGGCAGGGCTTAAGGGCCAGGGGAGCCTGGGTTTGAGTCCGCCTTGGTGTTTATGAATGCAGAGCGTGGCTGTGCCAGCCAGCCTCACTGCCCGAGCGCGAGGTTTTCATGGAATGATCAGGGTACCCCGAGGAAGGTGGCCGAGAATCGAGCTCACGTCACTGTCCCAGCACTAGCGCAGGCTCACATACCGCGCCCTGGCCGCGGCTGCCACTTTTACTGGACCCACACTTTATCTTCGGGCTGCTGCGATCACGCACCTGCACTGTGTTGAAAACGACAGGCCTGTCTTTTATAAATATTAAAAAAGCCCTTCTAGCCAAAAGAGAAAAAAGAATGTTGTTTTTAAGGGTGGTCTCCCCGCTATCCGATAGGCGATAAAAAGTACTGCGCTTGACTTCCCACGGTTAGAGACTCAGCCCTTTGGCAGGGACCTGATCTGGCTGAGGTGGGTGAGGCCGGAGCTTTATCATTTCCCTCTGGGGGAGAGGGGCGGGATGGGTGGGGTGAGCAGGGCCTGGCCGAGCGGCAGGGCTGGCTCTGGGCTGCTGGGTGGGGGGACCTCGCCGTCCTTGTTACCCGTCTTGGAGCTCTTCCGATGACTTCTTGGGCAGGCGTCCTTGCGCCCCTCACATGTGGTAAAAGAAGGCGTCCCGGTTCTGAGGCCTCACAGCCAGGGCGCAGGGTCAGCGTCTCCCTTCTACTCCTAGGCCCGAGCTCTCCTAGGGTCTGCACACAGGAGCCACCAGGGAGGCGCAGGCCTGGGGACCCCACTGTGGGCCGCAGATGGGGCTCACACCCCCTGCTGGGCCCACATCCACGGGAGCCCGGAACCTGAGCTGCACCTGTGGGCTTTTCTTGTTCTTCCTTCCCTCCCCACCATCAAAGCCCTGACCCGGGCAGCCCGCCTGCCCACCCCGTGTCCAGTGCCAGACTCTGGGATTGGAGAGCAGCCCCTGCACATCTGGGAAGCGGAGGTGACTGTTCTGGCCGTGGGGCTGGGACGGCCCAGGCCTTTGCTAGCGCCCTCTGCCTCCCCCTCCACAAAGAGGGCTTTATCTGGAGGCAAGCAGCTTTCTAGGAATCGCCGTCCCTCAGTGTCAGCAAGAGTGTGTGTCCTAAGGCACCCACTGCGACCCGCCCTGCTCCTCTGTGCCCTCTTCCTGAGCGGGTCACAGGCGGCTTGTGTACACCCCCGTCCCAGGGCAGGCCCCTTCCTGCCAGGCTTTGGGAAGGAAGAGTCTGTATGCAAGTGTGAGGGTGCTGTGCGTGCACATGTGTGTTGCGTGTGTGTGTGTATGTGGGTGTGTATATGTGCGTGTGCATTGTGCGTGTGTTAGTGTGTGCACCTGTGTTGTTGAAGGTGTGATGTGCCCTTGTATTGTGTGTGCGTGTGTGAGGCCGTGTGATGTGCATGTGTCTTGCCTGCTCAGCTTTCCCTGTGGGACCCTGCCTGGGATGAAGGGCTCCCTGGATGTTGTGTCTGGGGTGCCCTGCGCCCTGCATGGCCTAACGCAGTGCCACAAGCAAGGTGTCTGCTCAGGTTGAGATTCTGGGGTCTCTTGCCTGAGTCCCTGTGCGGCAGGCTGGGGCGGCCTGGGTTCTGGATTTCCTGTGGGTCACCAGGGAGGCCACAGGGACCCCAGAGAGCCAATGCAGGTCTTCGTTCTGTCCCAGGTGCTCGACCACAGGACCCCACAGCCATGGGAGAGTGGTGGCCTTGCCACGGGGCGGGAACACTCACTTCCGCTGGGCCCTGGAGGTCCCCTCTTCCAGAGGGGAGCAGGTTTCCCGGGACCGTGGGCAGCTCAGTGCCTCCCTGGCCTCTCTGCCTGGGGTCCAGCTATGTGCCTGACTCCGCTGGACCCAAGGTCCTCAGAGGACTGGGCTCCGATCGGGGCTCTGCTGAGCACGCTGCACCTTGGTGGAGCTGAAGGTTCGCAGACCCCTCCTGGGGGCCTGCCAGCTGAGCGCCTGCAGGGGCGGCCATGAGGGCACTGTGGATCCTGACCTGGGCATTGGTCACTGCGTCACTGGCGGTTGTGACCACGGCTCTTTGTGCGTGTGCTGACAGCCGGGAGGCGCAGCCTTTTGATCCCTTCACCTTCCTCTCTTCTCTTGTGCTGTGACGTCTGCTATGTGTCACTGATAAAGGGCGGGGTCCTCCTGGCTTCAATGACGGTCCAAGCCACCAAGTCCAAGTCACCAAGTCATCAGGCACCTGTCACCCATTGTGGGGGTGGGTGTGAGGAGGGAAAGGCAGGGATCCTCCCCCAGAGAACGGGGTTGGTCCATGGCTCGGGGCGTAGGCTAGGCACAGCCTTCAGGAGGCAGTGCCTCCCCCAGACAGTGGAGAATGGCCCCTGGGCACTCTGTCACCTGTAGGCCAGTTCCCACCTTAACTCCCAGGAGCAGGGGGATTCAGCAGGACAACTTGGATGCGTCCCCGGCCCACAGGACACTGTGTCCCCAGTGGTTGAGCACCGAGCTCAGGACACACTGTCTGTCCCCCAGAACTCCCCTTGCAGGAGGACACAGGAGCAGCTGCTTTATGACTCACCTTGGAAATCAGGGTCGTGTTACACGTGTGTGGTTTGCCTGTTATGGTCACAGTGGACCTGGGTTAGAAAACAGCACCGTGGGTCATGGTGCCGAAGTGCTGCCATGTGTCCCCGCCCTGCATGTGGCCCCATGATAATGAAATATGGGGACCATAGGTTCTAGTACATTCAGATACAGATTGGAAGGTGCCATTGCCCTGGGAACACGGCCCCTGGAAGTGTCCTGCATCGTGGGACACCCGGACTCGGGCTGGGAGAGTCTTGCAGTGGACATCCCTGCTGGGCCCTGAGGGCTACTGTCCTGATCTCCTGGCCTCCTGGGCCGTTGGGTTCCCAGATTTGCCATGTGAGCTGTGGTCACCAGTGTGAGGATGGAGCTGGAAGCCTGGGCTCCTGCTGGCGGAGGTGACATCCGCCACAGCTCCCCTACCCCAGCTCATATTTTGTGGGGTGCTGTCTTTGTGGAGGCATGTAAGCTGGAGGAAGCAAGGTCACCGCTGGAAGTGCTGGTCATAAATCATGATACCTCAGTGCCTGTGTGACCCATGAAAGGAGAAATCAGTGAAGAGCCAGGGACAGCAGATGCAGACCTGGATGGTGGGCTTCACGGCTCTGTGCTTCGCCATGCCTGGTCTCTGGGCTTCCTGGTGGCAGATGTGAAAAGGAAAAGCTGTACTCAATCCCTGCCCCTTTGGAAGTGCCCGGTCCCCCAGGCAGAGTTGTAGGGCTCCGGGGGAGCCCTTGTGGCTGTAGGGACATCTATGCTGGGCAGAAAGGGCAAGGCGCCCCCTCTGCCTCTACCTTCCTGGTTCTGTGAGGCCTACACCCCATCCGGGCTGTGTTCTCTGTCCTTCTCAGCCAGCAGTTTCCTCACGCCTTGGGGAGGGGGCGCTTACTACAGAAGCTGGGGCTGTCTTGCTGCCGTGTGGAAAGCGGGCATGGATTCACAAGGATGGTGTTGGGGGTCTGAGAAGTGCCAGCGCCCCCCAGAGTCTGTAAATCAGCTCTGACCCCTCCGGCTCCTGCCCTGCATTGGCCCTGAGGGGCTCCTGGCATCTGTGCCCTTGGCGATAGCGGCGGGGAGGAGACCTGTTGTGCCCAGTGCCGAAGGCTTCTCCCCGCCTGTCTGGGTTGAGGTGTTCCGGGCCTCCATGAGGGAGGCAGGCGGAGGCCAGGGTCAGGGTCGGCCTGGAGGAGGCCACATTGGGGTGTTCTGAGGAGGAATGGTGTTCCCGGGACACACAGAGACGCTGGGGTGGCAGCTTGGACCTGCCAGCTGGCTTGTGTGTCGTGGGTGAGGATGTATTTGCAGCACCCGCCCTTTGTGTCCAGCAAGGACTGAGGAGGGCAGGTGAGAGTGTCTTCAGTCCATCCTGTGTCACTGTGACAGTGCTGGGCTGGCCACTTGTCTGAACTAGGAGCCGCGGTGGCCTGCGGTTCTGGAGCCTGGGGGCTCGTGGACACAGCCTGGGTGTCTGCTGGGTGTCCGGCCGGGTAGTGACATGGTGAGGTGGGGTCCCTAGGGTGCTGTGAGTGTGCTCGCCACAGGGTTGCTCCCTGGACTCCATGTGGCACCGTCACTGTTGATGGTGTGATTCCGTAGGCTTCCTGGTTTCAATTTCACAGGACCCTGAGGATGTGACTGTGAAAACAAGCAGCAATTGTGCTTCTGTTGGCGTGTGAGTGTGTGAGCGGTGGGGAGGCTCGGGTGTGTGTGTGTGTGTGTGTGTGTGTGTGTGTTCTCTGATTTTTAAGTTCTTACTTAGTGCATCTGGAAAAAGCGTTTGCCTGTGGTTTGTCATGGCGTTGCCCTGGATGAGTGGAGCCCCATTAGAAACCCCACTTGGCCACTGAGAGTTGGGGTGCAGACCGGGCCCCACAGGAAGAAGCTCCAGCTCCAGCTGGGCCAGCTTACCTTTCCGGGTAAGGGCTCTTTCAGCTTCCGGCCTGGCCAGTTTTATGAGCTTTCAGGGTTTATCTAACTGAGTGATTTGCTAATCTACTGAAAAAATGTGTCATAAAATGTCAGGTTACTTTAAAACTGCTTCTCTTATTCCAATATGTGACGTGTGTCCCTCCGGTTCTTCCTGTCAGCTGGGGCTGGGGGTCGCCATGACCACCTCTGTTTTTAGGGATGTCCATCCTGGGGAGGCAGACATCTGGGGAGAGCGTGTAGATCCTGCTGAGTTTCTTCACTTTTCTTTCTGAAACCAGCGCCTTCCAGCGGCTGCTGTGAGCCCAGCCCTGAGTGCCCGCTGTGCCACGTTTGGTCCTGAGCACCTGGAGGCTGAGATGTGAGGTCCATCCTCTTGGAGGGCGCATCCTGGGATGGACGCACATGGCAGTCACATCTCCTGCCTGTTCCATTCAGCGGCCGTTTCCTGTGGGCTGGCTGGGTGCCCGGGATAAGGCGGGTCTGGTCGTGGGCTGAGCATAGGGCCTGCACCAGGATCCCCCGGGCCGGGCAGAGGAAGGGACCCGAAGCTTAGGGATGGGGAGACCCCTGCTCCGTGCCCTGTTTCACTCTGTCCTGGCAGGCTTGGTACTGATGGATCCCATGTGGTTACTTCTGCAGCAGGGGCCCGGGCCACTGGCCCGCAGTGTACCTGTGTGTCCCCCTGCCCCCTGCACAGGGTGTCTCTGTGTCTGCTTGGGCTGCTAGGAGAAAGGACTGCAGATAGGATGGGGAGACACTTTCTACACGGCGGAAATCCAAGGCCGGTTCCGCCCAGGTCCCAGGGCGGTGCCAGCCAGGTTCTGTCCTTGGCTGGTGGGCACTGTCCTCGCCATCTCCACATCCTCGTCCCTCTGGGTGTCCCAGTGAGGATGCTGCTCATGTTGGACCAGCCCTGCGCCCCCCTGAGCCAGACCACCTCCGAGCAGACCCATTCTCCCCTCTGAGGCTGAGGTGTCCTAGTGCAGGGGTCGAAGTTCAGCCCCACACCCTGCCCGCTTCTGCTCGGAGAAGCTGCACCACTGTGCCTTCTCCTGCAACCAGGACTGTGCTGTGACTGCCCCTTAGAACACACCGCTGGTTCCTGGGGTGCTGGCCTGGGGCGCAGCAGAGCTGGGGGCCCGCAGCTTCTCCTCCGGCTCTGGGGAGCTGGAATTGCCCTGCTGTGGAGGTGCCCCGCCCCCAGGACCAGTGCTGGCTGCGGTACTGCATCTCGGGTCTCAGGCAGAGGTGTGGTCACCTTTGGGCACCTTCAGCAGCGGGAGCCCATTCCCTTGTGAACGGGCACTGCCAGCTCCTGGGGAGGTCAGCAGGTTGCCACAGTGTAGCCCGAGCCCTTTCCCCCCACTTCCTGCTGAGGGGCAGGGCTGAGCCCCTTCCAGCATGCGTAGCTGGGCGTTTGCTTTGTCCACCAGGCTGTGCGTCTGTTGCTTAGTCCTCCCCAAGAATGACACCTGCACCCCAGGGCCCCTACTCCACTCCCTCTATCTGCCCCAGCCCTGGCCCTATCACTGTCTCTGGATCCACCCACACTGGACATTTCCTGTAGGTGGCAGTGGGCAGTGTGGCCTCTGGCCTCTGGCTTGCGTCACCTGGCTTGTCGTCTGGGGTCACTCCCATGGACTTGTACCGATGTGCAGTTCCTGTCTGTGGCTGAACCACGCCTGCCCGTCCCTTGTTGTCCACTTGCCGGTGGATGGAGGTTTTCATCATCCAGTTTCATTCCTATCTCTCAGCAGAGGACTCCACGCACACTGCAGGGCAGCTCAGGCCACCCCGCCTGTCCTTGGTGCCCAGAAGCCACAGTGCTTGTGCCACCCTTGGTGAGGTAGTGCAGCCCTGGCTCTTGCCCTGGGGTCCTTAGGTCTTTACATGGACCCCTGAGCCCACCACCATCGCAGGTCCCGTAGCAGCTGCAGCCCGCACTGCACCCTGTCGCTTGCTGTCACTGTGTCCTGGAAAGGCACCTGCCTTCCCCTCTCACCTGTGTGCAGCTGCCTTGGGGGCCAGGGTGGGTGCCAGCTCACAGCAGTGCCTCTTCTCCTCTGGTGTCCCAGGTCGGGGTGTGATGAAGGTTCTGGGGTTAGGCCTGGATTCTTGGAGGTTGGTGACCCTGGGTGAGGAGTTGCCCATGTCCCTGGTGCAGGGCATTGTTCTTCAGGCCTGGGGTGGGAGACCTGGATGCCTCCCTGTGAGGGCAGGGCTTTCCCATTGGTGCCTTGGGACCTGTTCCCCGTGGGGCCCCATGGGCTGTGTCCTGGGCTTGCTGGGGCTGGATGTGCCCTCAGCTGGTCCTCAGTGGCAGAGTTGTCCCAGGAGGCCGTGCAGCTCTGGCTTCTAGCATGCATGGGAGCTGCTGCGGACCCTTCCTCTTTCTCCTAGGGATGGTGCAAGGGGCCAGCCTGACTCAGCCTTCCCATCCTTAGGCCTGACGTGGTGGGTGGGAGCTGCGGGCCTGGGAGGTTCTAATACTGGGGGAAGCGGAGATACCTGGGGACCTGCTGTGTCCCCTGCCTGCACCCTATGTGACCTGGGCATCCTAGTCCCCATGGCCACAGCCCCCTTCCCGTTTGTGGGGTGTGCCCTGCCCCATGTGCTGACGGGGTGTGATGGGAGCTGAAGACCAGAACCCTGAGCAGGGCCAGCCTGTCCATGGCACTGGCTGCAGGGTCCCTCCACCCCTATCCAGTGATGTCCCTGGCCGCCCTGGAGGGTCACTCTTTGGGTGTCCAGGATCCCGAGGCACCTGCTGGGAAGGGCAAGAGGCTGCAGATTTGTGCTGGGGATGAATATCCTGATGCGACTGGGGCAGACACTGAGATAGAGCGGGGACATGGGTCCTGGGTGTCCTCGTCTCAGGAGCCTGACCTCTGCTGGGCCTCTGCCCTCAGCACACAGCAGTGGTTGTGCTTGCAGCAGCTGCTGCTGGCCTTTGTCTGTATGTAGGGGACCTGTGGGGTCCACACCCTGTCTTAGACTATGACTCTATGCTGCGAGGCAATTAGCTCATATCCGGAATCCCTGGGGCACCCTGGAGCGGAGAGGGCCCTTCCTGCCGAGTGGGCTGGCAGATGGCCTCCCGGCCACCCTGACAGAGGGAGGGCATGACTTCTGGCCGAGACTGAGGCCCTGCAGGACATCACCCTGCTGCCAAGAAGGAGGAGCAGGAGGAGCAGAGCTGACCCCGAGTCCTTTGGGCTGGCCATGCCCTGCTTGGGAGCTGGCCTTCGGTGGACCTGGGAAACACCTGCCCTTGTGGTGCTGGGCACGGGATGTGGCCCAGGCTTTTCTCTGCATTTTGGGAAAGGCATATACACCTGCGTGGCCCCTACGCGGGCACTGAGGTTTTGATCTGGGTGGCATTGTATCTGGGGAGCTCAGGGCTGCTCTTGTGACCCAGCTCTGTCCCCTAGCTGGCCGCCCCAGGGCTGGTCTGCAATAATGTGCTGGCTGGGGATGACATTGTGGGTGCTGGATCCTGGGCGGGGGGGAGTGCTGAGCACCCTCCTTCCACTTTCCCTGCCCTGCCTTGTCCCACTGTCCCAGCAGATTTGGGGTTTGCCCCCTAGAGGCAGGCCACACACCCACCCAGGGCCAGCACAGAGCAGGGGACACTGTGCACAGTGCCTTCTGGCCTGTGGCTGCCGGATGGGGCTGGGCTGAGTCCTTCTGGGTGGTGGCCCTGGGTGGGCTGCTTAACCTCTCTGATCCTGCTTCTGCTGCTGCTTCATCGGGTTACAGTGGCCCTTCCTGCCCGCTGTCCTCAGGAAGGCGACTTCGTGGTCTCTGTCCAAGTGCTCCGGGTGGTGGCAGGCAGGACATTCCATCAGACCCAGCCCTGTCCTACGCTGGTGCCAAGATTCCTGCTTCCTTCCGGTGGGACCTGAGCATGGCCAGCCCTGTCCCTGCCTGCAAGGAGGGTTTCAAGCTGCCCAGGATTTGGGGTTCAGATGAGTGGTTCCCTGTCACAAGTCCCCTCCAGCCTGTCCCTAGGTTTGTGCTGGCTCCTAGGCTGTGCCCAGCCCTTAGGGTGCTGCCTCTGTTCCAGGCCTTCCTGGAACCCCTGATTTGTGAGTAAAGAGGGGACAAGATGCCTTGACTTGGCCCTCAGTGGTGGGCCACTGGGCCTGAGAACTTTGGTTTGATACCTGAACGCTGGTGGCATAGTGGAGCCAGCTCGGGGGAGGCTGGAAGAAGCATCCAGGGCTCTTTTCTGCCTATGGAAAAGAGGGGTGCATGTGTGTGTGATGGGTTGTGACAGGTATGTGTGTGGTCTGGATCAGAGAGACACCT
>PVJX010048266.1:0-11538 GCA_004027295.1 Dolichotis patagonum
TTGAATGTCTACTTTACATGCTTTAACTTTGTAATTTAAACAACTATTTCCAAGAAGTCAGTATGTAATTAGTCAAGTAATAATTTCTTAGGTTTTATTGTTGTACTTTTCCTTTTTTCCTTGGAATACTGTATGGTTGCTACCCTTTATTCTGTTTTATTTTGTTTTGTTTTTTTCTCTTTAAATAAAATTATAAAAAGAAAACATTATGAAATCAACAATAGTTACCATAATGCCTTTTGTTGTCTTCAAAATAGCTACAGATACCTTCAGACATAGTAAAAATCAAACAGAACAGAGTAGAATAGAAACAATAAAAACAAAACAATGAATGCAATAAAGGACTTCAAAACAATACAACAGTAAATTCAAAACGGCTACCATAATATATCTTCTATCTTTGAAATAGCTGCTCATGCCACTGGATTTAACATAATCGAACCAAAAAAAAAGAGAATAAAACCCAACCAAACAAAACAATGAAAATGGTATAGAACTTAAAAACAAGACAATAGGGACTCAACAATGGCTACCACCCTCTGAAGGCAACCCACCCCCTAGATGCTGCACTGTGTACTGCTATCCTCAGAACAGATGATCAGACCACTGGCCCTAGGCCTGTAAGGTCAGTGAAACACCAAAGCACCACAGGCATCCAATTGTATTTTACCTCGATACTACCATCACAGCCTGTGTTTCTCTGGATCAAGGTGTGTGTGGCGGTGGTACTTCTTGTTTGCCAGCCTGTGCACCAGAAGGGGCTGAGGTCTGGCTGTCCCCACTCCTGCAGCGGCACGGCGCTGGTTCCCAGATGGGACTTGCTTCTTGGTGCAGCCTTGTTCTCCCCACACACACACAGTCCATGAATGGCACTTACTTATGCAGAGAACAGGCTCTCCAGATGTTTACCACTGGTATCCACTCGAGGGTTGAGTGTTTGGGCCTTATCAAGTGTTGAGCAATTGCTATGGTTTGGACAAGTCTTTCCAAAGGCCCAACTGTTAAAGACCTGGTTAACAGCCTGTGGTCCTACTGAGAGGTGTTGGATCCTTTAAGAGGTGGGCCCCAATGGGAGGAAGTTAAGTCACTGAGGCGCGTCCTTAAGGATTTTAGGACCCTGGTCTCCTCCTCTCTTTGTTTCCTAGTTGCCATAAGGAGAGCAGGTTGCTCTATCAGACACACCCCAGTGTGAAGTCTCAGCACAGGCTGAAAGCAACAGAGCCAACTGAATATGGACTGCAATCTCTGAAACTATAAAACAAATTGAACCTTTCCTCTTACTAAATTATCTTGGTTATCTGTTACAATGACAGAATGCTAACACAAAATGTTAGCTTTAAAGCAGCAGGCAGCATTCCCAAGAAAAGGAGTAACTGTATTATATTCATTTTCCCTTTCAAAGTGCAAAAACACAAATTAGCAGCTCAGTACAAACAATCCACCTGGTCAGACTGGCTTTGCCTCTGCATAAATACCTTGTTAATCCATTACAATGATTTATTTATATTGCAAATATGCCAAAATATCAGATGTTACCATTAGTTTGTCACTATTCCCTTTAAGACAGGGTTACACAGAGCTGCATTTGAACCCAAGATCCATCAGGTACTATTTGTGTGATGCTGAGCTAAAATATATATGGCACATATGGGACTTTAATTAAATACAACTATGGAAAATGACATTTATTTTACAGGATTGCTGTGAGAATTGATAAGTATATGATATTTCTGTAGAGTATGGCATCTACCAGGCACGCAATGAACTAGCTTTTCCCTTATTCACATCTGATACAAAGTTACTGAGAAAATTTATACTTATTTCTTCTCTTTTTGCTTAGTTTTTTTTCAGTTGCCTTTACCTTATCAAATCTTCATTCATTCTTTCACTCACTCAGTTATTAAGGGCTCGAATTTACCACTGCCTCCCTGCAAACCTCTGCCAGACATCTCTGGAATCCATAATGAAAAGCAAAAGTTGTGGTTCCAAACCCTTTATCCTGAAAACAAGCTAAATGTCTGCATCTTGAAACAAGCCTTTGTTTTAAAATAATCCCTCCCCCTAAAACTCTTACAGTTTTCCAGCACTGAGGAAAAAACACTGGCTTTTGAGTTAGGCAATCCCAGATTCCAAATTCAACTGTCTCTTAGTCAAATTATTTACTTAATTGGGTTATCAAATGTCTTTATTTCGCACTCTCCTGTAAACTAACACACCTATGGCAATAAACACACAATAGGCACTCTAACGAAACACTATTTCACTATTCTCAACACTGAGGTTGCTAACGAAAACTGATACATTAGTTACTTTTCTCACTGTTAAGACCAAATACCTGAAACCCAAAGTTAAAGGAAGAAAGGTTTATTTTTGCTCATAGTTTATACAGGTTTCAGTTCATAGTTGGCTGACTCCAAGGCAGAGTAGCATGGCAGAGGAGCATCACAAAGGAGAAACAGTCCATGGCAAAGCAGGGCAAGCAGAAGACAGCAAGTAACTGAACTACAAGCGACAACCCATAACCACCACTCTTTCTGTCCCTTATATCCTACCCAGGCCACCCACCCTTACAGCAGTTAGCACTAACACCCTTATCTTAGCATCACACCATGAATCAATCCCAGCATCATGTCCTTGATCCCACTGCACAAACCCTAGATCCAGTCACCTTGGAGGCTTTGGGAGAACATCTAGACATAAGCCATAACAGCTGTGTTGTCAATCAACAATTAATCTCAAATGACAGAGTCCAAACCATTTGCCTTTAGCATATACCTTGTTGCACACTTATTCACTCACTTATTTATTCAACAGGTAATTCTTATATGTTTTAGGCATAAAATAATAACATTTGTACAGCATTTTAAAAGATAATTAATTCAATTCCCGGTACAAGAAAAAAAACGATAAGCCATTTCAGGACTGAAGAAAATCACAGTCTAGTGGGAAAGCAAAATGTAAACAAATAATTACAATGCAGTGTTCTAAATGCTAAACACAGAAAGTATTTCTACAAGGAGCCAGGGTAGCATCAAAGACAGAGATTAGGTAAACCTTTCCCAAAAGAGATGATTATGTCAGAGTAGAATCTGTGAGGCTGAATGAGCTTCACTGAGCACACCAGGAGAGATAGGTACTCCAGGGGAGCAACAGCAAAAAAGTCAGGATTCCTGCTAACAGTGTCAAGTACGGAAACCAGGTATGGTCGCAGGATGCTATTATAAGGAAGGATTGGTGAAAAATGAGACAGACACAAAGGAACCAAATCACAAAAGGCTACCCAAATAATACAGCAAACGAAGGGAGGGAAAGGGAAAGTAAGAAAAATAAAGTTTATGCAAATGTACTGATGTCCCACAATGAATCGTTATGTACCACAAACATGTACTAACAAAAAAATGAAACTGGAAAAGAAAAGAGAGGAATTTACTTTTTAAACTCAAAGAGTAATATTTTAGAATTATTTCAACAGTGGCAATGGCAGGAAGGGATTGGAAAGATTGGTACTGGAAGTAGTGAGAATGAAAGGATAGGAGTGGTAAGGAAGTAAGAATAAAGCATAGCTCCAGGGTTTGTAGCTCCCTATAACGCAAGGGAGTCAGGCAAGTAGCAGGGCAGAACTGTGGGTAAAGACAAGGAATGTTTTAAGCTTTGTACCTCCATTGAAGGGAAGATATCCAGTAAGACAACAGCAATAACAGCAAAAGGAATGAATTACAGATAGAGGTTTATGATAGATTTTTTAAAACAATTTTTAAAACCAAGAAATATGCTTTTAAAAAGAAATTTAATTCATTAAAACCTGTATCCACCTCAGATGAAAAAATTATGAAGTAAAAATCTTTACCTATTGTACATATATTAAATTTTAACATTAAAAACATGGAAGGATGTCAATATATTTGGTGAAAGCAATAAAATATTACCAAAGATACATACTTTACATTCATTTTTTATTCTTGAGAAGCCTACTAGCTAGTAATAAGGAAATTCTCCTTACCCATAAGACTAATATTATTTCTAAGATAATGTTTTCATGGTCATATTTTTTATTGTGCTTTATCTTCTGAATAAACAAGTGGGTTTAATTTCCTGAGTAAACAGTCATTCTTGACACTGAACACAATACAAATTCACTGAAGGAGTTAAAAAATTTCTAAAAACCCAAAAGCAATATATTTCACCCAGAGAACCTACTTATTAATAAGCACTTATTATAAAGGACTAAAAGTCAATGTCATACCAAAATTTTAAATAACATCGTGCATCCCTCTATTAATAAATTATTTCAAAATCAGGTCACAACTGGCAGACATACTATCTTGGGCAGACGGGAGAGAGTAGATAAGCAGAGAAAATTTCCTTTTCTCTACTGAAGCATGTCCACCAACTGTCATATCTGGAAAACAGCCAAAATGAGCACTTTATTTGCAAAAAGAGTGTGTGACAGTAAGAACAGACTTGAAATACAAGAAATGTGTGCTATACAAATGTGGAATAGAGAGAATTTTTTGAGGACTCACATTTATGGATGTTAAGAAATAATGTTACAAAGACAGACTAAAAACACAAGTTTATCCATGAAACAAGTTCTAGAAGTCAAGTTTTACCTTTTCTTCCAGGATACGACCATCTATCCAGGGCAAGGTTCCCTTATACACTTCCAGGACAGATAACCTAGCTAGCTTCATGGATATTTAACTGAATTAAGCATATAAATTACCTTGAGAAAACCATGGACAAATCATGACTCTTTCCTTTAACCTTTCTTTACCTTTTTCCTAACCCTTTTGTTCTCTCTTTAGTAGCAGCCATTTTCAAGTTTCCTTTCCACAGGATTTGCCAGCAAAAGCTGAGCTGCTGAGAGAAAACAGATGAACTATTAAAGAAGCAAATCAGAGAGAAAAGAGGCAAGGAACCTAAGAATGTTAAAAACTAATGCTAGGAAAACAGAAAATCCTGGACTGTATCCAAATCTGTATATACTTCTAAGCCAGTGTCCTCAGTCCAGGTAGGGGCCCACAATCAACTAAGTGCTCACAAGCATTTTCTAAATGGGTATCTCATGATCTAAAATAAATAAATATTAAAAATAATAATGATAGAGCCTATAATGTTCATAGCCAATAACTAGAAGTTATTTATTTTCAGTGACTTCACAGTTAGAACATGGCTACTAACACCAACGCCACTTTGGACAAAGTATCCAACTATATCACACTGCATTCCGATTCTTTACAAAAGTAAGGGAAGTTTACCATAGAGAAGGTGGAAACTATAAAATGACTTTTGGGTTGGCTGTATTCTCTCAAGAAATTCACAAAATGGTTAATAAATATTTTCCACAGGTTCCTTTCCTGAGATTTTTGTCCCCTTTCTCCTCCTCAGTCATGTGGCCAGTTTCAAAGAGACCCAGCAGGTCTTAGTTTATACTAAAATATCCTGTCCCTGGGATCTTCGTTGCCTTGGTTCCTTGTCTTTCCAAAACCCTGACAGTTCAATGTTTACATGATTCTACAAGAAATATCTAAGTAACATAAATTCCTCTTTCCCATTAAAAAGAAAATAAGCAAGACTTCCAAGGAAGATCATGGTAGTCACGAATCCATTCTATCAGAGAAATGATAATAACATGGGCTAGATTGCTGGACAAATACGTATTTGTCAATCCCCAGATCCAGAAGTTCTGGAGAAATTTTTGAAGAGTAATAGAGAACAGATGGGATAGACACTCCACATGGTCCTTTGTTCTGCTGATGAAATGTCACAAACTGTGAAGTTTAAGAATCACTTTTTTCTATAAAATCTCAGGGGCTCCATACAAATAGAAAGCCAAAATCCAAACACTACAGAATACTATGAAAAAAGCATCTGTTATTAGAGGTACTGACAATAAGAAAATAAAAACTTAAGAGTGGGAATCATAATCTCGTTAGAACCCTAGATGTTATACTGTATATTAAGTATATCACTTTTTTACATTAAGGCCTGTTTAGTTCCCTTTTTAAATACTACAACCAAAATTCTAATCATCTTTCCACAGAGCTTGTTTTCCCAAACCTAGGGAAGGAGAGCACCAACTGATAATACTGCCTGCTGTTTATTTTTTCTTGATTTTGGCAAGAAAACCTGAATAGTCTTTTAAAGTACAGACTATAACTGTTGTGAATTATTTCTGTGATGCTCCCAAATATTTTTTCCCATTTTTTTCCAAATAAGGATGGTATTTTTCAGCTACAACAAAATAAAGAGCTTCCTGAAAGTTTCTCTGCTCAGATACATTTCTAAGAATTATAGACTTCTAGTAATAAAGTCTGAGGAGTTGTCAATATGAATTACTTACTCTCCTGGTTTATCTGGAGCAATAACCATTTTGTAAGATATATAAAGATTTAGCCTTTTAAAAATATACTTGGTCAGTTTCCTGACATAGTCTCCATGACATTTTAAAAATCATAGTAGGAGTATCATATAACAAGAGAGATCTAGTTGCTTAAATCCTTATCTCTATCAAATTCTGCAAACTCAACTTCCTTGGTGAATGACAGTTATTATCTCAGTGCTTTTATAACTCTTTTTCTGCATTATCATCATCTTACTGAAATTCTTGAGAATGCACTTCACTGACAGTTATGATACGGAGAGACCTTCAGCTAAACAGAGCAAAAAATATATAAAGATTTTTCTGTTTCTCAGTCAGCAGGAAGGCCTCCTATATCTCCACAACAGTACACATAAAAGAAAAGGCTCAAAAAATACAAAGAGCTAACCAACCTATCAAATTATTCTGTCTTCTGAAATGCAAAAAAAAAGTGTCTAGGAGAACTACTGTACTACATAGTATTCATACTTTCATCATAACCTCCATATTGCTTAAAAGTTTTAATTGCCATAGTCTGATTTTCTTCCATCACAAGATTTAAGCATTGCTAACTTGGAAAAATATATCATCATTGTCACCATCATCATCATCAATAAAAAGAAAAGCATTATTTTACCCTTTCTCCTCCACTACTTCTTCTACTTTTCTTTGTTCTTCATTTTCTTTTTCTTCATGAAAAATTCAAATCCTAAAGCCATTGAGTAGGGCAGGTAAAGGTAGATATGTACCAAGAAAAGAGGAAAGATGGCCTATAGCAAAATAACAAGCCTAAATCAGGGTAGGAGGATGTCCTTATTGGGGGAAGCCTAGTGTAGAATAGCAGAGCCTACATAAGTGAGAAGGTATCCCAAGGAGAGCTGGCAAAGGGCTCAAATGGGGTATCTAATGACAGAGGAAAACATCCCGGTATGTGTCTCAGAGGTCAGACAGGGAAAGAAGGCATCCACATACAAGGGTGACCCAGAGGAGAGGGTTGAACCCCATCCATGCAGCATGGAAAGGGGATTCTCCTAGAGATGTGGATCAGTATAGCAAGTCAGCACCTGAAAAGCACAAAGAGGTATAAGTATCTATGTAAAATAGCCTAACATGGAGTGGCAGAGCCTGGAAGGGGTAAAAAGAACATTAATGGAGAGGAAGAGATGGCAGTGGAAGAAGAGTTGGATACATGTGGAAGTATCAAGTAAGTATAAGTACAATGATAACAGAAGCCTGGTTGGAATAGGAAAAAGGAAGATACAAATACAGGAAGGGAGAGACTAAAATAAACTGTCTGTGAAACTGGACTGAAATTAGAGACATCATTATAATCTATGGATTTTAAATAAATATAGACACATATAAATGTAAATGTGCATTTCTGTGTATATATAAGCATATATGTTATATGAATATATGCATATTTTTTCATTCTCTGGGGAGGTGATACCCCAAAAGCCACAAACACACCTAATTCCCCAATCTTGGCTTTTAAACATTTTCCAGTAAAAGAATCATGTCACTTTGGAAAACAGCTAATTCAACAACCAAGGCAGAGAAAAATGAGTGATGGAACATTTTAGGATACCAAATGCTAGGAAATGCATAAAGAATAATTCAAAGAAAGGTTCCTACTAAGTCTAAGACAATTTAAACATCAAAATGAATGAAAATAATATAGCCTATATGATAAAACAGTATGACATTATAACCTATATGATAAAATAGTAAATAAGTTCATACTAATATAAGTAAAGAAAGTTTGATGAAAAATAGAATATTTATGTAATTTAAATGTACCTCTCCACAAAATAGTTATTACACGGGAAGAAAAGAATACAGCAATTGTATACACAGAGCTTGACAGCTGTCATCATAAGCAATTGAAGTGAATATTACCAGCAGTAGGACAAGTCAAATCACATACCACCCAACAAAAAGTAATGAAAAGAATACAGCATCTCTCTGTGACATTTCTGCCAAAGATACAAAACCTCAATCTAATCATGAGAAAACATCAGGTCAAACCCAAATTGAGCAACATTCTACAAAATAACTGGCTTACAGTCTCTAAAAATGGCAAGATCATAAAAGTCAAAGAAAAATTAAAAAACTGTCCCAAAAAAATAAAAAATAAAAAAATAAAAACTATCCCATACTGAAAGCAGACATCTGACAACTAACCACAATGCATGATTTTTGAACTGTATTCCAATGAAGAGCATTATTAATACCAATGGCCAAACTTGAATACAGATGAAGAAAGCTGGTTGTACTACAGTATAATGAAGTTAATTTGCTGATTTTAGCAGCAATATTGTGATTATATAAGAGAACAGCCCTGTTTACAGGAAATACAACTTAAGTATTCTAAGATGATCAGATTGAAAACACACTCTCAGGTGATTTACAGTGAAAAAACAAGGTTCTTTGTTTTATGCCAAGCTTCTCCAGAATACATGATTATTTCAAAATAAAAACAAATTTTAGGATTAATTAGGAAGCACCAGGATGGCAGAGTGGTAAATAGCAAAGAAAGAGCCTGAGAGTTGCCATCCAGACACTGCAATACAGCAACACAAGGAAGACAAGGAGGGAAGTGGGTCCCCTGGGCCCAGGAAGGATCTGAAGCACGAACTGAAGCCCACAGAGAATGAAGAGAGAAACTTCAACTAAGAAGGTAGTTGCTGGCAGCGCCTTCTCCCTGACAATATAGGCTATATTATTTTCAGGGAGGACTCACTGCACAAGACAGCATTTCAAACCTGCAGACACATGGTGACTGCTGGTGACTCCAGAGGTCTCCACAGAGAGACGCATAGTAGAGGGATGCAGCAGATGTGAAGAACTGCACTAGCAGGCAGTGAGTGTTGAGGGTTCAGTTGCTCCATGGGAGACACCAATTGGCCAGGAGCCATCCAGAAGAGGGGGCCAGCTGCCAGCTCATTCTAGAGGATTCCAGCTGAGCTCAGATTCACAGAAGGCGTGCAGAAGCTACAGGCCAAATGAATCTGGTCTCAGCCTGAAAGTGCAAGCTCTGAGAGATTATTCACTACCCTGTCAAAAAGCTATTGCTGGCTTGCTGAGATAAATCAACGTGGATCAGGACTCTGTCTGCACATGATGTCGTGGAGTGACAACAGTGACAGCAGAGACAAACCCAGAAGTGGACTTTTTTAATTTCTCTCACTCTTTGTTTTTTAGTGTGATGGTGGAGTGGTTTTTCTTTGTTTTGTTTTGTTTTGTTGGGGGGGGGGTTTGCTTTTTGGGTTTTTTCTCCTTGTTTGATCTTATTTTATATGAGTGTCAACATGGTTTCCAGCCTCTCTGTGATGACTGTTCTCTTCTGTTCTTTTCATCTCTTTCTTCTTCTCTCTTTCTCTTCAGGCTTCTGCCCCAGTTGCCCAAAGTTAGTATGATTCCCCTTTGTCTTCCAGTCTTACTTCTAATTTCTTCATCTTCTTCTACTGTTTTTATTTTCTCCCTAATCCCTTTTAAATGTTAACCCCTGAGAGAAAAATTGACATAGTAAGGACTTCTATACTGCATATACATTTCTGGACTGTTTTACATTTTGTTACATAACCACAAATCTAGCTCAAATGGTTAAGGGGGGCAAATTAATGGTTACCTCAGTTTGTCGTTTTCTAGGCTGTGTCTGATGCTATTATTATTGCTGATGGTACCAATTTAGTCAAAAGTGACATAATTCTTCTAAACTGCTATTCTTCTTGGTATTCCAAAACTGAGACTACATAAGGATCACAGAAAATACTGTGGCACAATGCCAAAAACTCAGGAGCTGGTCCAAGCAGAAAGCAACTTCTCACTCAAAACAAATTGAAGAGATAGAATCTTGCAACAGACTCAAAATTCAAAAACCAACTACATCTACAAGTTACCTTGGAGAAGTAGTCATTTCCTAAGGTTTCTAATTACTAGCAATAAATCAGCCCGCCATAGGCCATTTACAAGCATCACTCCAGTAATTAAACTAAAAAGAAAGAAAGAGAAAGAAAAGGAAACGAAAAGAGAAGACACTTAACATGCAACCCCAGACATCCAGTTCACCAAAGACAAACTCAGAGGACAATGAGATGGGACAATCTGACAGCCACCCGCCTGGCCTCTCTGGAATGATAACAACAAAGCAACAGAATGAGGATATAGATAAAAAATCAAATCAGAAATCATTTCTCAGATAACTACAGAGATGGTGTTCACAATGAAAATCATGCTTAGTGACTTTAGAGCAGATACAGAAAAAAAGATTGAGGAACTTAAGAAAATTATGGAAGCCATGAATGCTCAGCATAAAAAAGAAATAGAATCTTTTTTTTAAATAATTTTATTTAAAGAGAAAAAAACAAAACAGAATAAAGGGTAGCAACAATACAGTATTCCAAGGAAAAAAGGAAAAGAACAACAACAAAAAAACCTAAGAAATTATTGCTTGACAAATTACATGCTGACTTCTTGGAAATAGTTGTTCAATTTATAAAGTTAAAACATGTAAAGTAGACATTCAAACAGTGAGACTGTTAACAGTTCTGCTCCACGATCTGACAAAAACAGCAATATGTTCATCCATCTCACCCATGCAAATATACATGCAATTATATCAAAAGGGTAGAATTAAACACAACAAAACAGAGCAAAGCAGATCACAAGAAAGCAATGTAAGAGACAAAAATTTCAAAACTAAACAATTGCAGATATTCACTCTCTATCATATTGACTCTTGTTTTCTTCCAAATAGTTGTCCATATTATCACATACAGGGAATTCACATGAAGCAACCTAGTATGGAACTGATCTGAGCAGGATGAGGAGGGCATTTCAGGTCTTCAAGACCAGACATTAGGGAAGCCAAGAATGGCTGTCATAGTGTCTCTCATTCTCCTCAAAACAGCTGTCCATACCTTAATGTGTGTTGAACTTAAACAAGGCAAAGCAAGCTAAGATCACTTTGAACAAGAAGTGATAGTTTTGCTGGACTTCACATCATGACATTATGGAATCAGCACTGGGTATTGTAGTGTCTCTTTTTCTTAAAAGTAGTTGTTCATTTCAACATGTGTTATATAGTTGGTTCTCGTAAACTGTTTATAAGCTCTACACATGCATGAGTCTCTACTTGTATATCTATCATTTCTGTATTAGCAGGAAAAACAAAA
>PVJX010048267.1:0-11494 GCA_004027295.1 Dolichotis patagonum
TGTTTTTAACTTATTTGGGAAGATACGCAGAGGTATGGCCAAGTCAAATGGAATTTCTATCTTTAAGGAATCAGTATACTGATTTCCATGGCAGTCGGCCTACTTTACCTGCCTACAAACAATGTAGAAGGTCCTTTATCTCCACAACCTCACGGCATTCGTTGGTTTCTGAGTTGTTGATTATGACCATACTTTGTGTAGTAGGGTAGAATTTCAGTGTTGCCCTGATTTGCATTTCTCTAATGGTCAAAGACGCTGAACAGTTTCCATGTACATATTGGCCATTTGTATTTCTTCTTATGAGAAATGTCTAACTTGTTTCAACTGTCTATTTCTATTGGGTCTTTTATTTTGGGGGTCTAGCTTTTTGAGTTCTTTCTATATTCTAGATATTAGTCCCCTGTCTGAAGAGAAGCTGGTAAACTTTTGATCCCACTCTCCAGGACATCTCTTCATTATTTTGGTTGTTTCCTTTGCTATGGCAGAAAATTTCTAATTTGATGTAATCCCACTTTTGATTATCGATGTTATTTTTTGGACGATTGACTTTTGGTTCAGGAAGTCCTTGCCTATGCCAATTTCTTCAAGAGTTTTACATAGTTTATCTTCCAGTAGAGTGCTTCTATTTTAATATCTAGGTCTTTGATCCATGTCCATTTTATTTTAGTATAGGTTGAGGGTCTGGGCCCATTTTTCTGCATGTGGATAGCCAGTTTTTCCAGCACCATTTGTTAAAGAGCTATCTTTTTTCCAGCATGTACTTTTGGCTCCTTTGTCAAAGATCAAATAGTTCAAGGCACCTGGGGTTTTCTGCATCCTGTATTCTGTTCCATTGATCCACATGTCTACTATTGTGCCAGAACCAAAGTATTTTTCACTTTAGCTTTGTAATATAACTTGGAATCTGGGTGTGTGATGACCCCTGCTCTGCTCTTGCTGCCCAGGACTATTTTTGCTATTCTGGGTCTCTTGTGGTTTCATATAAATGTTATAGAGTTTTTTTTCTATTTCTGTGAAGAATCCTGTTGGTATGTTAATCAGCATTATAATGTATATAGAGAATTCTTAGTAATGTGCCCATTTTGAAAATATGGTTCTGCTTAGCAGAAATGCCTTTCCATTTTCTGTTGTTCTCTTCTATCTCTTTTTTTAGAGTACTATAATTTTTCTTAAAAAGGTCTTTCATTTCCTGGGTTATGTTAGTCCCTAGATATTTAATTTTTTGAAGTTGTTGTGAATGGGATTGTTTTTCTAATTTGTTTCTCAGTGGTTTCATTGTTGGTGTACAAGTACACTATTAATTTTGTGTATTGATTGTAGGGCTTTGTATCCTTTATGGTAAAACAAGAACAGGGAGATTGGAGACAGATACAAGAACAGATGGACAGTGGGAGCAGACGGATGTAAATCCTAAGCACAAACAGGAGGAAATGCTAGAGATAAAAACCCTGAAGGAAAAGTGCAGAGCAATTTGCCGCCAGGGGTGGACTGGCCTCACAGACTCTGAGCTGAGCTAGATCAATAGAAAATCACCCAAACTCCAACAGAAAGAGAATAAAACTGAAAATTTAACAGCAAAACTGCCGAGAACCATGAGAAAATTAGGCAAGGTGGACCTAACACCCAAAATGGAAATCTCAGAAGAAGAAATAAAGGGATAAGAGAAATATTTGAGACAAAATCACTGAGATTTTCCCTCAAATTAATGTCAAGGTAGTAAACTCCAAGAAGCACATTGGTACCTGGCAGGAAAAGCAAATAGAAGCAACGCAGCCACACTTAGGGTATCATTTTCAAACTAGGAAAGTCAAAGGTAAAGAAAGAACCCTGAAATCAGCCAAAAGGGAAACACTTTGCCTAGGGAAGGCAAACGTAAAAACTTCCACCTGATCTCTTCTTGGAAACCATGCACATAAGAAAGGAGTGGGATGAAATATTTGTTGTGCAAAAAAATTCCAGCAGCCTTGAGTTCTGATTCCCACATAATCCCATCCATGCAGCCGGGCTCAGGCCTTTCTTGGCCTCTTCAGGCACCTGGTGCTTCACAAACAGTGGAGTCCCTGGCATGGCAGGAGTATCTCCGTCCCAGTCATTGGAGCAGTTGCAGCTCTGCCCATGCGGAGTTCTTGCCCCACTGCACAGATCACGTGCCAGAAGGGATCCCCTTAGCCCTGACCTCTCTGGTGGAAGAAGAAACCCAGAGGACCCAGGCGGCCTTCATCACCAAAGTCCCTTAACAGCCCCCGTCACAGCTGGGGACGCTCACAGCCTTGAGCACCAAGGACTCCTGACATGCTGCTGATGACAGCCTCACCTGCCAGTGCAGCACAGGCAGTTCCACTGACCCCTCCCTGGAGTCGCCACTTCTGAAGCCCCAGCCAGCACCCTCACACCCACCTCTAGGGAAGCCTTCCTGGCTTAAGCTAGTCCGCAGTCCGGGAGAGACAACTGCCCATTAAGTTGCAGAGATCGTCACAGACCACAGGAAACATGGAAAGTCAAGGAAAAATTTGCCAAAGAAATGAACATCTGTGAATTGGCTGCCAGTAAATTTTCTTGAGTCACATAGCTACTGATATGCATGCATGCCTGCGCGCACACACACGTACACTTACCTAGTGCCAAAATAAAATAAAATAAAATAAAATAAAATCTGACATTTGCAACTGCATAGATGAACCTGGAGGACTTTATGCTAGTGAAGTAAGATAGATGCAGAAAGACAAATACTGCATAATCTCACTAATATTTGTAATTTTAAAAATTTGGACTCATAGAAGGAAGAATACAATAGTGGTTGCTAATGGGTAAGAGGTGGGTGCAAAGTTTTAGTTAACAGGAGAAATAATTCTGGAGATCTGTTGTGCAGCGTGGTGTCTAGTTAATGAAGTGCAATGCCATTGCTGACATCTATAGATGTCAACAACAACACCAGCAACATACTTCTTCTCAGGCTCACAGGGAACATTCTTTCACGAAGACAGACAACGGTAGGGCCAGAAAACACTGTCTGTTAAATTCGATCAGAAATCATACAGCGCTGCTCTCAGACCACACAGAATTAAACTAGAAATCAATAACAGAAAAATAACGGGGAGATAGCAAAATATATGCAGATTAAACACATTTCTAAGTAACCCATGGGCCAAAAGTTAAATCCAAAGAGAAATTAATCTCAAGATAAGCCAAGAAAATAAAACTCAGGGGTCAGGGATTTAGCTCAGTAGAGTAAGCGCCTGCTTGGCAAATGCAAGGTCACGAGTTCAATCCCTGGTACAAAAAGAAAGAAAAGAAAACTTGGCACTCATAAGCCATTGTATCAAGGGAGCAGAAAGGTCATTATACAGAAGCTAGTTGTTTTCCTCCACAATGGACCAATGGGATTGGAAATTAAAAATAAAAATCCATTTTCACTACCAATCCCCAAAATGAAGTATGTAGATATGCATCTGTGGCTGGTAACCTTGACTGTAAGCTTGACTACAGTCAGAGATGTGTGGAGAGGTGATTGGGCCTCGAGGTGCCAGCTTCACTGACGGACTAACTCCTGATGAGCTCCTGGCTGAACGGGTCATGAGGCTGTAGGACCTGGCAGGAGGAAGTAGGTCCCCCGGGGCATGTCTGCAGGGTGTGTCTTCTCCGGGACTCTTTCCCTGGCTGCCATGAGGTGCGCTGGTTTCTTCTGCTACACATTTTACCACAGTGTCCCCGCTTGGAAGCAGCTAATTATGGACTGAAACCTTGAGCCAAAACCCTTTTCCTTTAAAAAAATTTTTTTTTAAATTTAAAGATAATAAAATCCAACAACACAAAACAGAGCAAAGCCAATCAAAACAAAGCAGCAAAATTGGTACAGAACTTCAAAGCAGGATACTAGGAAAACAACAGTAGCTACCATAGTATATCTTATTATCTTCACAATAGTTGTCCATTCAATCAGGTGTAGCAACATCACACCAAAAACAAAACACGATAAAACCAATCAAAACAGAACATTGAATCAAGCAAAACAATCAGAACAAAACAAAACAGTGAGAACAATATTGGATTTCAAAGGCAAGACAGAAGGAAATCCCCCATGTTTACTATACTGTCCTTCTTCCTAGAGATGCTCAGAACCCTGTCCCCAGGCCTAAAAAATCAACCAAACAATATAAATGTTTAGTTGCTTTTTGTACTTTAGTTGCCGTCACCTCAGCCTGTGCTCCAAACCAGCCAGTTGCTTATGGGGTTTTGGGGGCTTATGGGGTTTTGATTCTTAGCCTGTGTGCCCATAGTCTCATGGGAGGCACTATTTGCCTTTTCGCTTCCTGGACGATTCATGGCTTTTGAGGCTTACCAGGAACTGGCTAGTTGGCTTCTTGATGGTCTCCTCCCAGTCCCAGCATGGCCGATTCCCGGGAGATGCTGACTTTTCCCTTCTTAAACCTTTTGTCTTTTTTAAGTTGTGTAGATCAGGTATTTTGTGCCAGCAAAGGTAAGCTAACTGGTAAAACATCTAAAAGGAATCCAGTGTCAAAATTATTTTTCTGGGGTATTTTTAGTATATGTTTTCAATACAAAATTACCAGATTTAGCTTAGTGGTTTGGGGCATATACAGATTGCATCTTGATCGCTTTTATGTCCTCTGTCCTGCTTTTCCTCCTTCCCTAAATGCCTTTCCCACTTCTACAGAGTCTACCTCCCTGTTTCAAAACATGGTGCTTTTAGTTTGCTCTTTAATTATTTAAATCTTGGTTCTCTAGTATTACAGAAACCATGTGATATTTAACCTTTTATGACTGATTTATTTCTCTTGGGATTATGGTCCCAAGATCCAGGCATTTTCTTATAAATGATCCTAATTTATCTTTCTCCATGACTGACTAGTGCTCCTTTGTGTATTTGTACCACATTTCCTCTGTCCATTCATTTGTTGGTGAGTGTACGGGCTGCTTGTCTCATTCAGCTGTTATAAGCCGTGGAACTATGGACTTGTATATGCATTTGTCAGGGTATTGGGATGAATTTATCCCTTTGGGAAGAGACTCTGAAGTATAGCTGGCTCAAATGGAAAATCTGTGTTTATTTTTTGGAGAAATCTCTATATTGAATTCCATAGTGGCTATCCTGGTTTACATTCCTACCAACAAAGTAAAAGTGTTCCCTTTTCCCAAAATCCTCACCAGTATTTGTTGTTTTTTGAGTCCTTTATGATATAGCCATTTTTAGAAGCAGAAGATGGAATCTCAGTATAGTTTTGATTTGCATTTCTCTAATATCCAAAAATGCTAAATAGTTTTCTTGTACATATTGGTCATTTGTAGTTCTTCTGAGAAGAGTCTAATGCTTTTCAATTATCCATTTCTACTGGTTTTGTTTCACTTGAGGGTATCTAATTTTTGGGGATCTTTATATATTCTTAATACTAGTCCTTTGTCTGAAAAGTGAAGATAAAGTTTGATCCCACTCTGTAGGACATCTTTTCATTCTGTTGGCAGTTTCTTTTGCTATACAGAAACTTTCTAATTTGATATACTCTCATTTTTTGATTACTGGTGTTATATCTTGGACAATTGACGTTCCATTCAGGACGTCCTCACCTATGACAATTTCTTCAAGAGTTTTATATAGTTTATCTTCCAGCAAAATGTTTCTATTTTAATATCTAGGTCTTTGATCCATGCTGATTTTATTTTAGTACAGGTTGAAACATATGAGTCTAGATCCTTTTTCTGCATGTGGATAGCCAGTTTTCCCAGCATCATTTGTTAAAGAGGCTATCTTTTCTCTAACATATATTTATGTACCCTTTTGTCAAAATTCAGATGACTGAAATTTATTTGGGCTTCCGCATCCTCTATTCTATTCCACTGGCCAACATATCTCTTTTCTTGTCACTGTCATACTGTTTTTACTACTATTACTTTATCATATAAATTCAGGTCTGGCATTATAATACTTTCTGCATTGATCTTGTTACTCAGGATTGCTCTTGTTATTCTGGGTCTCTTGTGGCTTCATATAAATTTTATAATTACCTTTTATAGCTCTGTGAAAAAGCTGATAGTGTTTTGGTGGTGATTGCTGAAACATTCATTTGTCATACATCATTTTTGGTAATATTGCCATTTTGACTAGAGTAAGTTTCCTATCCAAGAACAAGGATGTCTTTCATTTTCTCATCTTCAATACTTTTTTTCTGAACAATGTAGTATTTGTTACAGAGGTCTTTCACTTTCCTTATTATATTAATTCCTAGATATTTAGTTTGAGGCTACCTTGAAAGGTATTGTTTTCCTGATATTTAGTGGGTTCATTCTTAGTGTAGAAGAATATTACTGATTTTCATGGTTTTATTTTGTTTCTTGTCACTTTGCTGATTTTTTTAAACTTTCCCTTAGAGGCTTTCTTTTTCTACTTTTATATGGGTTACTTATAAATTTAGAAGGCTGAAAAGTAAAAATGTATTTTATAATCAAAGAAAAACCTGGACATGGATCCTCTCTGAACATATCCAGGAAGACAGAAGTTCTAGAATCATTCCCACCAACACCCACCTCATGCATATCACCAAGTGCCAAAGTGTCACGAAGAGAAAAAGGCAATCTGAAGAAAGGAAGGGCAGAGCAAAACACTTCTCGAGACTAGGACATACTCACCACTCACAGGGCAAGACAGACCTCAGTCCCCCAGGGCTCCATCGTCTGCCTAGAAGACGGTTGCCCATGCCCAGCCCTACTGCCTGCTCCAAGAAGACAGTTGCCACTGTCCATCGCTGTGACTTTACTAGCAACCCAAATCTGCAGACTGAGGGTAGGAGCAGCGGTGATACCCAGCAAGGGCCCAGTCCCCTGTGTACCTTGGCCCAATCCACAATAGCATTTGCCTATGGTATGGGAACAAACCACTCCTTCCAGGGGTGACCACCTTTCATCCAAACTGGACATAGGACATAGGTGACCCGAATGAACCATGCTGAGGCTCAGGCTCTCGAGCCGGCATTGAAGCCCTGCCCTTCGCACTGCCCTAGCCAGGCTGCAGCGACCTGACCAGTTCAAACAGGAAGCAGCACAGAACAGAGGGGTGAAGGTTCTTATCTGACTAAAGTCCTTATAAAACCTAACCTGACTTTTACCTATTAAAACCGAAGTGTTCAGATGAAAGGAATGAAATTTCAGTACATGTAGGACTCGTTTTGAAGCTATGGCGCCCCTATGTGAAGTCTGCCTCCCTGGAACGTGCGGCTGCTCCAGGCTGGCGGGGAAGGCCTCTTCTGGGGCACACCTCACAGAGGCATGCACAAGCGGGCTGGCAGGGTGGGCAGCTCCACCACAGTAAGGCAGAGGGCAAGTGTCTGCAGCCTTGCCTGGGCCTGGGAATGATGGAGTTTCAGGGAGTCTTATTTGGATACTCTGTGTAAAAGATCACATTATCAGCAAATAGGGATGTTTTGATTGATTCTTTTCATGTTCAATTCCCTTTTATTTCTTTCTCTTGCCTAATAGTTCTGGATAAATTTCCAGGTCTATATGATTAGGAGTGGTGAGAGTAGGCACCCTTGTCCTGTTCCTGATTTTGGTGAGAATGTTTCCCATTTCCCCCCATTTAGGATGATATTGGAAGTGGATTTGTCATAAGTACTTTTATCATTTTAAAGTTAAGGACCTCCTTATTGGTGTCATTGAGGGCTCTCTAAGTTTCCAGGCAGGAAGAATGATGAGAGGAGGAAGAAAATAAAGACAGAAAGCTGGGGTCAGGTGGGGCCCTTCTTTGGATGGGAGGAAGAGACTGCTCGACCCCCGCAATGCATGTATTTATATACTTGTTCCACCACGCCCCTTTGCTTAATCAGCTCACTTCTTATGCCCCGAGTTCTCTCATATTCTCAGGGCTGGACACCTGTTCCCCTCCAGCTCCCCGTGTGCTCAGGGCGTTTCTCCAGCACTCAGTGCCCTTGGGGCACTCCTGCTCAGGCACTGGTGCTCTCAGCACCACACGTGTGCATGATCACTAGCTCAGGGCTCCCAACATCTCCCCGTTCTCTGTGTTTGTGGTTGATCCAGGTGAATATGGAGGACCTGTGTTTGAAGGGCTCTGCAGACAGCTTTCTTTCTTATGATCATACTTCTCTTCTGGATGGTACAGGTTACAGTGAGGCCGTACCACTCAAGAGCAATTTCCTCCTATCTCCCGAGGTCAGTGAGGTGTGCTCAGGAATTACCCTGGATCCACGCACAGCCTATCTTAGTGTTTCTGTCTGTGTCAGCTGTCTGGATGAGTCACAGCCGTTGCTTCACCAAGTGGCTCTCTGTGAGAGCCTGGGAGATTTTTCTCTGCTGGTGACTCTACACATTGCAGATCACCTTCCTCTGTGGTCCCATGATCTCCCTGCTCAGAAGACTGGGGACTCACTGCGTTGCAGGGTATCACGGCAGAGGTCCTCTCATACCCTGGGTCTTCATCGACCTCGGAGGGCTGCAGCCAAACACTGGCTGTCCTCTTAGCACTCCTATCTTTGTAATCTTTTGGTCTCTAACTTTACTTGTTGAACATCCAGAAGAGAAGATTAATGACATTATATTGTAATGAAGGCAGTAAACTTAACATTACTATCTTATCTGAATATCAAGCACCTTAGAACATAATTTAAAACCCTTATTCTCTAACAATCGTGGATATTTTAATATTTGAATCCTTAAAGAATATTAATACAGAACGGTTGCATATTTTACACAAAAAATTAGTCAGAAAACCATACATAAAATTGCAGCATCACCATCATGCTGACATTTTGTAACATACTCAAAGTTTCATTTTGACATAGTATTCCCCCCTTTAACAAATTATCCTTACCTCACACATAAGAAACTTTTGCCTAATTAACCTTTAAGGGGGTGTATATTACATAATTTCTTTGTCAGAGACTGATGGCTAAATTTTAAAGAAAATATCACCACACACAGTCCTTATTTCACACTGCCGAAGACCTGCACATCTGCAGGCAGGAATATATTCAATATGCTACAAAAATAATGAAGATCGATTATAGCCACATGAAAACCCTTGTACGAGAACACCTTTAAATAACAAAAATCATTGTCTGGACAATTTAATCCTCTTGATGAACAATGTAGATGTATCACAGTATTTTTGAATCACATTTATCGAGGTGTCTCCCATAAGGCTATGGAGCTCACTGGGCCTCTTGTTAATGAACAAAGGCTGAGACTTTTCCCAGGCAAATGATCCTTTATTCCCCAAAGAGAACCTTAACCAATAATTCTCCAAGCCCCTTTCTGATAGCCTCTGAGAAAACCCATTCTGATATTATTTTGACCAGCTGTTGATGCATACTTTTAAATCTATAGCCCCAAAGTTTCAAAAATGTAAAAGAAAAAAAGGAAAAGAAAAAAAAAGTTGAGCTCACTGTAAAAAACCAGCTGTTTACATATGTGACAGACAACACACTTTTCAGACTGACAATCAGATACACAAGCACACTGACATACAGCTAAGACATCCTAAAAAGTCAGAATGCGTTCAAATATATTTTAAACCAAATTAAATTATAATATCACCTTTACAATTTTAGGAATTTATAACCATGAAGAGACTATTCAAATTTTTTGTTGTAAGTCACTTAGTAGCTATCTTTAGAAAGCTCTTATCGATAATCTATATTTTTTGTATTTTATTTTAAGAATGCTAATAACTTTCTGTCATGTGCTTTCTTCCACATTTCTCGTAGCTCAGTTGTCTCTATACACCTTTTCACCTCATTCAGACCTTGATTCCTATTTTTGGTTACCTGAGTATTTCCTGAGTATCCTGGGCTAATTCATTTAATTCGCTCCAGGTCAGGTCCAGCCCCATCTTTATCTACAGGTAGCCTGGTGTCTGAGGTATCACTGTTATCGGCTTTTAAATAGTAGGGTCAATTTCCTCTCTGGATATGGATTCACGATACAACCAGACAGCACACTCTGGCACCCAGATAGGCCATTCAGCATTTTCTGGAAAAACAGAATCACACCCTCTACCCCAAGTGAGTAGCTGGCTAAGTGTTTTCCATCGTCCAATATGAAGATCTTTCTTTTAGAAGGGAAAGCAAACGATGTGAGGGAAGCAAATGGAATTAATTTGTCTGGAGGGTAATGGCCGTAACCCCAGGGAAGTTTGCTAATGCAGTCTGCCGAGAGGGTGAGAACTGCCATAACCACCTCGGCTGAACTGTCTGTATCAGAGCACAACACCCACCCAATTTGGCACCGGCCCTGAGAAGCAACTTATCTCTCCAAGAATAACTTCTGTGTTTCCGTCTAGTTACAAAAATAAACCTGTGCTCCCTTTCTGCATGTGCACTGAGCCCCCTCCATGCCCAGGACTCCACAACTACCCACGTGCTCCAACCCCAGCCCAACTCCACAAAGGCTGTTCCCCAGGGGCCCCGTTTTTGAGGGTTTCTGCAGTCTCCAGAAGCCCTCCTTGTGCCACAAAAAGACTTTTTAAAAAAGATTTTTTTTTCTCTCATTATCTCTCAATTGTGCCCAAAACATCTAACAGTGGGGACTTACCCCTACCCAGAACTTGCCCTAATTCGATTGGCTTTCAGGCATCTCTGCCTTTGTCATTGCTTCCAGTGCTCTACCAGCAGCTTCTTTCTGACTTGTTTATTTACTTGTTTCAGGGCTTTGTCTTTGGGATGAGTAGTGGGTTTGCAAGGGGGTACCTTATTCATGATTAGGCTACAGTTAGTAAGGGAGTGTGTGGCTGTCCTTTGTGGTTTATAATTAGGTGGTGAATACAGTGACCCTGGAGTGAACACACACGAACATATACACATCTCTCTGTGTTAGTCCACAGCTGTGTGTACCACTTGGATAAGAGCTTTCTTTTCAGTTGGTCAGCAACTGTTACGGTCAGGATTTTACCAGGGAATAATTTTAATACAGGACACATAACTTATAGGGTTATTTTACAATATTAACCCAAAGAGTCAAATGCAAAAGAGTGCAAGAGACCTGGCCACATGCTAGAGACCCAAAGAATCCAGTTGAGGGCCTTGATCCCATGACAATGTCCTTCATGAGTGCAACTGGAAGCCTACAGCCCATGGCAATGTCTCATGCAAATGTGTGTCAAGGGTCTGCCCTGGGAAGGCCCAAAGGCCAGTGGTGGAAGTTAGAAATTCTGCACCAGTGGGATGAAGGGTCTATGCTAGCAGACTGAGGGGTCTGCACTGGAGCCAGGAAGTGACGCTTAAATTAAGGACCAGAGCTGCCCCAAAGAGAACCTCAGCCATCGTTAGCAATAGCAAGGACCGGAGCTCCTCTGACAGTGAGAACAGCCAAGTTCGGGTCAGAAAGAAAGCACGACAAGCTCCCCAGAAGGACCAATAACACAGCATCTTCCCCTCCAGTTGTCTTTGTATGTTGTTGTCAGTACTTTCCAGATGGACTTTCCACACCCAGCACCACACTGATTCAGGTCAGCTGGTGCTTACAAGTTGCC
>PVJX010048268.1:0-11539 GCA_004027295.1 Dolichotis patagonum
ATTGACATCTAAGTGGTTCCAGCCCTCAGGTTGACCCATGGTGACTGCATTTTTGTTTTAAATGTCCATAGGGCTTTGGCCACCATATTGTGCCTATTAAAACCATGTTAAATTAAGAAACGGTCCATTCCAACATGAGATAGTAGGCTCACAGATTGGAAAGAAACTCTTGTAGCAACTATCCTTGGTCTCTTCCCAAATTTTAGGAAAAGAAAAGTGAAAACCACTCTTGACCTGACTCCAGTTAACATATCTGGCCTCTTCTGCCCTCCCTTCTGGGCAGTGTCTGTCATTACTTAGAGCTGCCACCCCTGATGTTCCCAGTCAAATCTCTCCCAAATCTCCAAAGTGTACTATACCTACTAAAAAAAGGCTAGCCTTGTTCAGAGTGTGCTTTGTTTACCCATGCATAAATATGCTCACTTATCTAAAAAATTAACAAAGAAACATAAATACTGACATTGTAACCCTAATGCAGATCTGTGGGCCTCTTTAATCCTCTTCAGGACAATCTAAAACCTGAAACCAAGATGCAAGGCAGAGCATCATTCAACCTAGGCTGACCCCTTATTCCCACCAACAGTTTAAGTCATCTAAGGTAAAAAACAAAATAAAAACAAATAAACAAGAAGAAAAAATGCAACAGGAAAAACTTTTTAAAAAATAATGCAGCTGTATCAGCTGATTAAACTTAAAGAGAATGGAGGAAGTCGAATGACTACAAAATCAAGACAGAATTCGTGGTGTTTATGAAGTGACACATGTAAAGCAGTTGTGTAATTGTCTTGTAAAACCTGATGAGCCAAGAAAGATTTTATCTGAGAAGAGTTTAACAGTGGAAGTCAAGTCATCTAAGCTTGTTTCTATTTTCTTTTTCAGTTATTAAGTACTTTAAAGAGACATATGACTTAGCTTTTCTTACAAAGGTAAAATGTTCCATTTTTAAAGTGCTACATAACACTGTAAACAATTGCTTTGTCTACCAATATCTCAAATCTTGCCATTATCTATATTTTCAAAGAAGATATGAAATGTATTTAAGCTAAAGATCTGCCTCAGAGAACTCCCTTGCCTCCTTATGGTAAAGAAATAATCATTATTTGAAGACTTCTCTATGTCATTAAAATGTGTGTTTTCACATTTACTAAAGTTAAATGTATACCTATAATATGCAATGTTGGGCTGTATTGCAGTTTTGCTAAAATGTGCACAATATTATCATATGCTATTTATTACTTTGTAACTTGTGGCACTAAGTTTTAAATTTTATTTATTTACTGTTTATAAACCCAGAATACTCACTTTAATTAGAGTCTTCTATTTCGATTTTTGAACATACTGCCTTATCCATTTCCCTATTTATGAATACTTCCGTAAGATTTTCCACACAGTAGATAAGAAATCAAAATGAAAATAAATGAACAAAAAACACAACAGGAAAAATCATATTCATAAATTCATACACACAGATGGACATACATGTATATGTAAAAATAATGCAATTCAACTTTTACTTTTTAATATTTTCTAATGTTTATGAGATTTTTTGATACACAAGTATAAATGGAATTTGTAAATTAGAATTTGTCTCTTAACTAATCAAATTTGCAATCAAATTTTTATATAATGTGATCAGTTTAAATTTTTTCTATTAAATACAGTATAAATGCTTGTAGTTCTTCATTTCCTCATCAGCATTTGGTATTACTGGTCTTATATTTATGCCAGTCAGTTAGAAATGCAATAGTAAATTACTGTTTGTAATGGTATTTCCCTAGTCATAGTGATGCTGAGCATTTTTATTACATTTATAATCATTTAGAATTTGTTATCTGTGAATGAAATATTCAAACTTGCCTGCAATTTTGTAACTTGGGTTTCTTGTCTTTCTGATTTGAAGTAAATTTTAATACTGTACAAATGTTTTCTGTCAGTGTTGTTAGGAATCATCTATGGCTAGAAATGTTGCCGGTCTTTATACTGTCTGTGAATAATGTACATTATTTTATACATAAATGTCTATACTTTTATTAATAAAATTTCATTAAAAATAATAACAATAAAAAACTACATATTATCTCCTAATTTATAATGGCTAGATCTTACAAACAGTGTATATGTCCATCAACAGATGGATAAAGAAAATGTAGCATTTATACACAAGGAATACTACTCTTCTACAAAGAAAGATAAGCTTGTGGTATTTGTAGATTAAATGGACGCAACTTAAGAACTTAATATTAAGTAAAACAAGTCAGACACAAATATCAAATGGTTTCTTTTATATGAGATTATTTTGTTGAAAAGAATGTGTTATCGATTTGTTTCTTTTTTGGTAAGAATCTTTTTGGTTTATGTCTTGTATTGTGATTAAATATATAATTGTCTCATAACATTAAAACTTCATCTTAATATTTAGATTTTATTGCAAATGCAATTGTTTTACCTATATTCACATAAGAATGCTCTCATTTCCATTTGGAAACTCATTTACCTAAGCATTATAGGATAGCTAACTTTTTACACTCATTTGCAAACATATGCTGAAAACATCCATTTCTGAAAATAATATAATAGCACAACTTTTACTAGTTATTACACATTATGCTTTTCCATACCCATGTACCTTTGCATTAAATTGTGTAGTTGCAGGTTATTTACATCTAATGTAATAGTAACATGTCTGAATTCAAAGTTACCACCTTGATATATGTTTCCTATTGGTCCCTTTTCTTCTCTCATTTTCCTAATTTTTGCTTTTGCTTTTTATAACAGCTCCCCCTGTGGGACTTTTTGCCAGTGCCTTCCTACAGACTGTAGCTATCTGTAACCTGAGCTTCAGTCTCAGATATGTCACTTCAAGGAGACTGTCATGCTCTGAGTTTGCCCCTTCTTTTTTTGTGCCCTAAAGTTGTCTTTAGGCTGTAAGACAATAACATATAAGGCTTAGTTTGTTTCTCTTCTTTTCCTTAGGATTACAGAACAGCAATGTTTATTTATCACGTGACTGGTAGTATTTTTTGGTACCAGTATATTTTAATTGTTTCATATATTTTCTCATGTTATTGCTTTATGTAGTTGAATATTTCATATTCTAGTTGTTTCATATATTGATAATTAAAGCAAGAGAATAAATCTGTCCCTGATATTTCATCATGCTGGAAAATAGGAATTCAGGCTCTTTCACTTCAGTTTATATATTTCTTACAGTGAATTGTAGGGTATTAATATCTCTACATATTGCAAGTTTTTTCTTAGCTCTGATTTACTTTTTCATTATTCAGTTAATGACTTGTTGTTGTTCCATACTGTTTAAGAAGCTTTTCTTTATGAATAATCATAAAGATCTTATCAGGCTTTCTTGTTTTTCCTTTTTTTCTTTTCTGGTACCGGGGATCAAACTCTCTATCTTGCTCTTGCCAGATAGGCACTTACGCTGCTGAGCTAAATCCCCTGCCAGGTTTTCTTTGAATGCTTTCTTGCTTTACATTTCACCCATTTATGAATATGATTTATTATGACCAAGTTTAAGTTTTGTGTATTGTAAGGTAATTTTTTCTGAAGTGTACATTCAACTAATCTAACATAATGTATTAAAATGATTCTATTTTCCTCTGAATTGCAGTAACAAATTTGCCTTAACAGATTTATGTATCTTCATACTAGAAAGACACTATTTAAAATAAGGTATATATTTGATATGATAATGTAGGTTAATGCAACCTTGTTATTTTAAAAAATATACTACCTATTCAAGATTTGTTAATTTACAAATTTATTCTAAAATCATATTGATATATACACACATACTACGATGCATCTATAAAGTTGCAAAAGTTAGTTACTCAAAAGTATTCATTCAGTACAGTGTAAACATGATATTTATCCACTTATTTGAGTCTTTTAAAATTTAAATTATAAGTAATTTTTAGATTAATTCCATCCCTCATATACTGGTAGTTGTATTAAAAGCATGATTAAAATCAGGTTAATATTTAAGACTAATTTTAAGAGCAACTATTCTCTTTCTTCTAAAACTACAGAAGTAACATACATTTGTCATAGAGCTTTAAATATGAGAACAGAAGGATTTGGAAGATCACATACCACTGCTTCAGAGAGTCTATTCTTTTCTTTCTTTCTGTTTTTAAACAAATGCCTGGGGCCACCTCCATACAGACTTAAATTAGATCTTTGTTTCTGTTGTGACATAAATAGAATCATGTTAGTGATATTATCCTGACATTAGCTTTTGTCATTTAAAAATGAAATAAGCATGTTCCAGTAAATCAATAAATTAGACTATTCTTTTTTCTTGTTTGGTATATTTTTCTTTCACTGAAGAAGCTGCTCTATAAAATTATTTATTTTCCTATTAAAGGACATGATGTTTGCAATTCAAATAACAGTACACATGTAAGATAAATCTTTCTGTAACACCAATGGACACATTAAACACGTTTTGTGATTTCTATGACATTAGAGCATAATTCCCTACTGTCATGAAGACCTGATTTTCACAACTTCTGTTTAAGTTGTTTGCATAATTTTTTGATCACTAAAATCTCAACTATTTTATTTCTCTGCTTTTTTATTTCACTTGCATTTTTATTTCCTTGTTTCAACACAGATATTTTAATATATTTCCATTTGAATCTGAAACAATTTAATGACTCCAATCAGAATTTTAAATAATTATTTTCTCTAATTTTAATATACAAGAGTTTTCACTGCTCAGTACTTATCAAAAAGACGGTGGCTGTTTTTCTTTAATCTCTTTATACCCTGATTAAGGTCTGTATTTTCTTTTTCCTTGTTTTCTTTCTTTTTATTAACATCATAGTTCTTCCAAATGAATATACTTTGTCAATTTAAAGTCATGAAAATAATTTTATTTGGAGACTACCCAAATAAAGAAGTTGCTATTTGACTTTTTATACCAAGAAGGAAGGTTGACCCCAGTGATTTATCTTAATCATTATGAAATTAATAAACTTAGAAGGCGTTTTAAATTTTAAAAATCATACTCACAAATTTAAAAAGAATCAAAGTAAAATAAAAATAAATACTTGTAAGTTAGTAGATTTTGTTTCTGAAGCAGAGAAATTGTAAAGATGTATTATATAATAAAGCAATTGGTTTTATTTTATGAAAAGTAAAACAAATATTCATGACCAAATAACAAAACAGTAACAGTAGTTATCACACTACATACCATTATCTTATAAAAAATCATTCATATAACTTGGCCAATTTTTCAATGAAATAAAAGATCATGCTATAACATGCCATATATTAATGAATATCAAATTTTCATTAATATATAATCCTTACAATGACTATTTATACATACTTAGAACCTCCAAATTGTTTATCGTATGTGTATTCTATGTTATAATGGTGTTGACTTGTTCAATCCATTTTTAATGTTGACAGATGAAACAAGAAATTCATGAAAATTAATTACTTTCTTTAATTACCTGCATTAAAATAATTAAGTTTCACTTAAACTTTATTTTTTCACTGATTTATAAAAGACGAGACTCTAGATTATGGGAATATGAAGCTTTCAGGGTAAAGACTTTAGAGAGTTAACCCTTGTATCCATTTTCTTCAGTTTAAGTACAAGGTGCACCTACACGTTGGGCACCTATAATAACGAGGAACCTGAAGCTGGCACTCTCTCAAGAATCCCCAGAAACTGTCATAAAGGAGCCACCTTTTCAGAGAAAGCTGGGACCAAGCAGTGGACCGCTCGACAAGGAATAGCTCCAACACCAAACCTTTGGGTTCCCTGGATGCCAAAGACAATGACAGGCATACTTTCTCTCTTTTTTTTAGGTTTCTCTATAAGGGGGGCTTAAAATGCATATTGAAAATTTATCTCTGGGACAGGGAATCAAGGTGAGTGGAAACAAATTTACAAATGCACACACACATAAATATGTGTTTTTGTATTATTTGCAAATGTAATTTTATAGATTGGTGCTTTATGTTTAATAAACTGAGATAATATTAAAATGAAGATTTTCTACAGGCACACCTGAGGTCAAACTTGGGATTCTTTGTTTTTAAAAAGCTTCCAAGGTACACAGATGTTAGGACCCATAAACATCATTGTTCAGAGCAAGAGGCTGGAAAGAGTTCTGCAGTTGGTATTGCAATTGTAAGTTGAAAAATGAAAGATACAAGTTAGATAACATAGAGTTCCCAAATTAAATTTCCATTTCCTAGTCTAATACTATTTGGGCAGAATGTAGCAAATATAAAAAAAAGAGACAAAGAAAAACTAGACATAAAAATATTTAGCTAGAATTATATTATGATTCCACATAACAAGAATTATTCATACCAAAGAATCTTGCCCTCAATGCATTGTTCTTAATTATTGTAATAATCAAAGGAGTGACTAACTGCTCACCAGGAAGTATTGCTTTTTTATAAAACCCTCATAAGGTAATTATCTTGCATGTAGTAAATTCGATCTTTCAATAGGGGATAGAACATTAACGATCAAAAAGGGAATAGCTCCAAAATTTAATTACTTTTCAGAATTCTTTTACTGCTGTCTCTGGTTATAGTTTGCAAATAGATGCAAAATATCATCAAACAAGTTGTATGTGAACCAAAAAAGTTTAGGAAATGAGTTCAATACAAACAAGAAATTAATTATGGCACTGGATTGTTGAATATTAAATTTTATCTGACTACTGATTCCTCTGGTTTTTTTGGTGGTGTTCTGGAAAATTAACTATTCAGTTTATATCTCTATCCAAAATTGTGTAGTCTGTTAACAGAATTTTACTGTTTTTCTTTCCAGTTGGATGCTATTTAGCTCTTTTCCTAATTACTACAGCTAGGGATTCCAGTACAGTGCTAAAGGCAAGCAGCAAAACAGCAACCTTATTGTCTTCTTGATGTTACAGGAAAAACTTTCAGTTTTTTGTCTTTGAGTATGATGCTAAATATGGAAAAATCCTACAAAAACTTTGCTATTAATAGGTTTACTTAGGATCTCATATAAAATATGAAAAAAAAACAAGGGAAATATAACAATAGTCATTTGAGCAAAAATAATACAGAACCTACATTTTTTATGAAAGGAAAGAATAGATGCTATTCTATTTATACCAATGTATTCATTCTAAAATTTAAAAATATATATACACACATTTATATATGTGCATATGTGTGTGTGAGTATGTAAAAGCATGATGTGTCTTTTGATTCAGAAAAACCCAGTTAACTTACCTCACTTGAAGGTCTGGTTTTCACTATACCACAAAAGACATGAAAACAATAATTCTATCATAAATATCAACCTTACCTTCTTCTTTGGAAATTGATTGTATATATTAGCATTGATATGCTATGAAGCAGAAGAAAACATTTCTAAATCTAATATATCTTATAAATATTATTTAATATCACAGGTATTTGGATAAATCATAGAAAAGGATAAATTCATAAATTCTATTTATATTTCCAATCATAAAACATTCTTTAACCAACTAAATGTATATATACATATGTATTATTAATAGTAATCTATGAAACAGTTCTTGAATTTCATAAATAGATTTGAATTTTAAAAAGTTGCATTTCATATCAGGTGATCAAGATTATTCACTACTTTCATAGATTAACACCTGTGATCAAGGTATAAGACTGATAAATTAGAGTATCTCTTTGCACATAAACAAACAAAACAATAAGTCACAAATTTGTCAATTGTTCTTCTGTGTTGAGATATCACCCAATATTCATAACATATACATATTAGGGCTTGAAAATGTTTTTTTCCCTTCATAACAATTCTTAGCATATTAAGATGCTAGTCAACACACACATATATACCTCTAGCATCAGGAAAACAGTAAGTATGCTTTCTCTTGGTAGTTATATTCAACATTATATTGGAACCCCTAGCCAAAGTAATTAGCAAATAGGAAAATAGATAAGTAGCTTCTAAATGGAGGAAAGAAATAAAATTCTGTTCATAGACTACACAATTATGGATAGAAAAAATTTCTAAGAATTCTTATTGGTAGTAAATAATATCATTAAAGTTCTGTAATACAAAATCAACGAGTTGTATTTATATACATTAACATTGAGCAATACAAAAAGTATAAAAACCAAGTCTTTTTATAGTAATCCCAATAAAATAAAATACTCAGAACAAACTCAAATGTATGCAGCATTGTTAATAAAATGTAGTAAACACAAATAAATAGAATGTCATCCTGTGTTTATGAGTTGGAAAATTTAATGTTAAAATGTACATACTACTCAAAAATCTACAGATTTCAGTAAAATCTGTCAAAATCTCTGCAATTTTCACAGATATAAAAAAAAAACTGTGATAAAATTCACAAGAAAGTTTTGACAAAATCCAGAAATGGAGGTCTTATATTTCCTGATTTCAAAACATACTGCAAAGCTATTATAATTGAATGAATATCATAAAGGAATAGAAACAGATATAAAAACCAATGTAATAGAGTACAGATCTCAGAAATAAACTCTTTCAAATATGGTCAAAGGACCTTTGACAAGTGTAACACGGCTCCACAATGATAAAGCACAGTCTCTCCAATAAGTAGTACTTGGAAAACTGATTATCCATATGCAAAAGAATAAAGTTGGCCTTTGTGCACTAGACAAAAATTAACTTATAATGAACTAAAGACTTATGTGGTATGATGTAAACATGCGAATATTTTAAAAAATGATGAATATTTAAATTAAAACAATGTTAGAGTAAAGGACACATTGTCACCAGCAATCCTCTGTCAGTGTACTCCACTGCTCTTTGAACAGACTTGTCCCATCATTAATGCCACAGTCCGGAACAGTTCTGTGAGTCTGCTTTCCTGAGTGTCTTCAGTTGCGTAGTCACCATGCCCTGAATTGTTTCAGAAGTTTATTTTTCATGGTCATTTTGACTTTGGGGAAAAACACAGAATCTGCACAGATCTTGTAAATAAAGTGGAAAAGGACATTCCATAATGTATTTCTAGTCTTCCTTTACAATGGTTGATAATTAGCAGCTGCATTCCCTGTAGTTTTGACCATACCTTGTAGACACAAAAGAATACTTCTGAAACTGCTTCAGAAAGTGGCAAGAACTACTGAGCAAGTATGTTTGAAGTGAGGGGGATACATATATTTAATTTAAACATCCATCATGTATTTTGAATGCACTTCATAATTGTAGGACCAGAAACCCTAAAACATCTACAAGAAAACTAAAAATGCTTTATGAGACATTGACTTTTTGGATGTAATACCAAAAGCACAAGTAATGGAAGAAAATGACAAATGGAACTACATCAAATGTAAAAAATTCTACCCAAGGGAAACAACTAATGGAGTGAAAAAAATAACCTACAGAATGGAAAAAAGAAATTTGTAAATTATTTACTAAATAAGGGATTAACATGCATAATATATAAAGAATTCTTTCAAGTCAACATTTAAAAAATAAATTTAAAATGGGCTGTGAGAGGCTGAGGTAGGAAGATTCCAAATTGGTGGTCAGACTGAGAGAATTAATGAGACTCTGTCTCAAAAAGAAAAAAAGATCGAAGAGGAAAAGCAACTGGGATACAGGAAAGGAGGAAAGAAAGTGATAGGTTTTTCTTCATGTAAGAGAGGCCTTTGGTGCTGGACATCGCCCCCTTGTGTTAATTTCACAAACCTGCAAGTCAAACATCCCGCCCTTTGGTCAGGTGCAAAGGCTCCTCCTATCGGCCTTCAGCGGTCATTCTGCCATCCCTTTAGCTCCACCTCTGTTAGGTCCCAGATCAAAAGGCCCTGATTGTTCTGGAAGCTCCTGAAGGTTGTCAGCGTCTCCTCAGCCCACTCCCATGCCCTCAAAAAGGCCTGTATTCCTTCCTCTTTTCTCTCTCTCTCTCTCTCTCTCTCTCCTCTCTCATACAGCAAAAAAAGCAAACAGAAAGAAGGGAAAAGGAAATATATATATATATATATATATATATATATATATATATATACATATATATATTTAAGATATTAAACTGAGTGAAATATATATTGGAAGATATTATAAGAAATATGTATTATATAAGATATTAAACTGAGTGAAATATATATTATATATAAGTGAAATATATATATTTATATATAAATATATATATTATTTATATGTAAGGAAATATATATATAGTATATAGTTTATATATAAGGAAGTATATATATATAGTAGCTAAGATGACTATACTACTAACTAGTTATTGGAAAAGAACAGTATTCACATGATTAGGTCAATTTTATATGTCTATATCTGGTAATCTAACCAACCCTTTTGAAGATAACAAAACTTTTACTGTTATTGTTTTGGGTTTGTTGTTGCTGTCTCTTGGTTTTTGTTTTTCTTTTCTGTGTCTTTTTCTCTTAAATAAATTTTAAAAAGGAAAAAATAAAATAAAAAATAAAGAGTTGTAAATGTTGCTCAGTGAAAAGGCTCTAGGTTTGTTGCAAAAAAAGAAAGGAAGAAAAAATAACAAAGGACTTGAAAAGACATTTGTCCAAAGAAAATGCATAAATGGTCAACATGTATACGAAAAGATTGCCACTAAATATTAGGAAGTTGCAAACCGCAGCCAAAATAAAACATCTGAAATCTATACTAGGATGGCCACTAAACAGTGGCCTGGCGTGGTGACATACTCCTGCAATCATAGCACTGGGGGACAAGGGAATCACTGCAAGTTCGAGACCAACTGGGGCTACAAAGTGGGCTCAAGGCCAGCGTGAACTGCATAGCAAAACCCTGTCTCAAAAAGAAAGTAAAACAAAACGTAACAAAACAAAACAAAACAAAACAAAAAGTGAGAAAATAATCAGTATTAGCAAGGATGTACAGGAATTGGAAATTATATACGTACTTGCTTGAAGTGTAAAAACACAGCAGGTAGTGGAAAACATTATGGAGGTTCTTGAAAAGATTAAGGATATAATTACCGTATAATCACATCAATCAACCTTGTGATTATATTCAAAAGCACTGAAATCTGGACGAGTGATATTGGCACACCAATGTTCAGTGCAGCCTTATTTGCAATATGCAAAAGGTAAAAACAACCAAAAAGAGCAGTGCTGATGAACTACAAAATGTAGTAACTACATGTAATAGAATATTTTCCAGCCTTAAAAAGGAGGAAATTTTGTCATATGCTACAGATGAATGCATCTTAAAGATATTAAACTGAGTGAAATAAGTCAGTCACAGTAAAAGCAAATACTGTATAATTCCTATATGGGATGTGTAATCTAAACTTTTGGAAACAGAAAGGAAACTGGTGGTTGCCAGGATCTAGAGAGAAATGGAAAAGGAAGTTTTTGTTCAATGAACATAGAGTTCCAATGTTGTGAGATGAAGTTCTACAGATTCATTGCACAAGGGATATATAGTTAACTATTTACTATATATCTACGAATAATTAAGATGGCATATTTTATGTGTTCAAATTTGTACAAGTTTTAAAAATGAAAAAATCTTTTATTGACATAT
>PVJX010048269.1:0-11537 GCA_004027295.1 Dolichotis patagonum
AGACATAAATGATAGAATTTTTATATACCCAATGCAGTAATATTACTTATAAATGTATACCATACACCACTTTAACTTAAGCTTTTTTTTAAGGGACTGACTCAAATCAAACCATATGCTGTGGCTTTTCCCTTATGGAACTCTCAAATATACTGTGAGAATAATTATTTTAACTTAGTGGAGTTACAAAAGAGAATGTGGCCCTGCATGGTGGGACATGTATAATCTAATGCAAACCCCCTGTGAACTCTCTAAAGGATTGTGCTAGGAGTTTTGCTGTTTTGTGGGTTTTCTCCTATTAGGAGACTAAGTAACTGTGGAAATCTTTAAAGAAATAAATGGATGCTAAGGATTCAAAAACTGTCTTATTCTGGGGATTTCATAGTAAGAGTATAATAAAGAGTTTTGAACCTTTGGGAAGCTAATTTTGTTAAGATGGGGGGAGGCAGTGGTGAGAGATCCTTGTTTATGTTTCTCAAAAATATCTCACCTAGATTTTTCTCCATTCAGAAACTAAGACACAAATTTAGACCCTATTATAGTCCCGGTTCGCAAAGGAATAGATTTAATACACAGTACATGATTTATAGGATTATTTGAAAATACTCATACAAAGATCAAAGGCAGAAGCACGCAGGAGATCTGTCCCCATTCTGGAGATCTGAAGAATCCAGCCCAGGACCTGGATCCTGCCACCATCGGTGTAAGTCCGTGGAAGGCCTGGAGCCCACGGCCGGGTCCCCATGAGTCGCGTGAGAAGGCTGAGGAGGCTCCCCAGAAGGCTGCAGGAAGCTCGGGCCAGTGCTGAAGGCCCGCAAGTCTGGGACGAGAGCCAGGAGATGACGCCAAGGTGGAGGTGAAGACCAGAGCTCCTAGGAAGACAGCAGCAGCCCACGCTGAGCAGCCTCTGCTCCTCTGCGGATAGAAGCCGCAGGAGGTGGGCTGATGTCTGGAGTCTCTGGCAGCCTGCACAGGCGGATTGTAGCCGAGGCCTCTGGAACCCTGGACTAAGGCTCTAATGAAAGTCCGCTTGAAAGCCTTCCCACCTGTTCTCTGTTCAGTACGTTCTGGCGACAGTCCTCAAGTGGGTCTGCTCCTCCCAGAACCATGCTGACTGTTCAACAGGGCGTTTCCGCTCAAATGCAACACGAATTGATCCACCAGAGACTCTCCTTGTTCTTCTCCACTAAACTGCTTTGCTGGCCTCTTAAATGACTTCTATGCATCCTCTCGTTTCCATCTATCCATCCTTCAGAGTTTTGTCTGTTTTATTGTTTCCAGAAGGACAGATCTAGAAGATCTCAACTCCTGTCTTCAGAAGGCAGAAAAATTCTTACATAATTTTCTCTCTACCGCTTTTTTCAACTCTACCGCCAATACTTACATCTTCTCCACACATACCTTGCTTTGTTTCCAGAACTATCGTGATCTATGCTTTTACGGCTTGCGCTTTTCTAACTGGATAACATCCAAGAGCTTTTCAGTTCTAAATATTTAAACATCATCCTTCATCTCTCTTTGACCTCACCAAATGCATTTCTATATATCTTAATACCACATGTTAACAAAATTAAGATTTTTGAGTATTTATTTTTTCATGGAATGCTACATCTATGACAAGGACATATATTAAGAGTCATTGTATCCCTAACGCCAATACTCAATATTGGTGTTTTAAAATAAAAGGAAAACCACTATTCATTCATTCATTAGAACAGCTAAAATTAAAAAGATTAACCAAATCAAGTAAATTGTGTTAAGGATGTAAAAGAACTGAAACTCCCAGAAGCTGGTAATAATGGTAAATACTAGTGCAATTTGGAGAATAACAGTAATTATGTAACAAAGCACACACTTTTATAAGCATTGTCAAACCCACTAATATGCAGTCACTAAAGTGAAATTAAAGCGTATGTCTGTATAAAGTCTTACACATGGCCCTTTTAGATATTTTATTTTAATAATCTTTAAGTGAAAACACAACTCAAATCCCTATCAACAGGGACTGGGTAAATAAACTGTATATCCACGCGTGCAATACATTTTAGTTCAGTATGAAAAGCTGACAGTTTGAGAAGTGCGATGATGTTAAAGAAGTTGAACAAAAGCCTAGGTAAAAAAAATGTAGTATAGAATTAGGAGGAATTATTTCTAAGTTTCTACTGCACAATACAGTGACTGCAATCTACAAAAATTTATTATATACTTTAAAAGAACTAGGAAAAAAGAATCTGAAGTTTTCTAAAATGTAGCTTTGAGAAATTCTTATGGGATGGAAATGCTAAATCCTGTGACTTGATCATTACACATTGTATACATGGATCAAATAATCATCCTTAAATACATGTGCACAAATGTTATGCCATTAAATTCCTTAAATAATAACAAGTGCTTAATATATTAATAAATTTTCATGAATCCCTACAAAGTGCAAATTCTAGCAGTAGGAAAAATATAGTCATTGAGGAAAGGTGTAGAAGTGATAGATACTACCTCATGGCCTCTGAATAGTTTAAAATCTAGAAAGGAAATGAGGTCATGTGCAAGTAATTGCAAAGAAAGTTACTGGGTAGTGGGATAAGAGAGAATCCACGTGTTCTGAGAGAACAGTGAGGTCCCTTCTGATGGAGTCTATTGCAGAGAACATGTCATTGAATATAGCCTCTGAAAGATGCGTAATATTCCAGTGAGGTGGAGCTGTAATTTTTTGACAACACACAATCCTAAATATTATTGAACCATGCAGAGATCAGAAGAAATACAATCAAAACAGAACAGACTTAACACCAACGCAGAAAGCAGGTTTGGTAAGGGCAAATTGCCGATGCTGCCTTAAAAATAGGGAGGAATTTGGGCTAAGCTTGGAAAAATTTTGGTGCAAATCACTGAGGATTTTACATACTGTGGTTCAGAAGTTTAGAAGCTTTGACTGATGCTTTTGAAAGCAAATTGACAAAACGCTGCACTTAAGCAAAGGCACAGGGTAAACACAAGAAATTCTTTGCTCAACAAAATATTGCACACAATGGAAGCAACTGGCTGACGGAGGGAGTGGTTCAGCTTAGTTCCAGACATGTGGAATTTGAGGTCCTAGGGCAGCAGTCAGATGCAAAAAGCCAGTGGGCACTCGATATTAAACATCTTAGACTAAGCCTGAGGCTCCATAGGTTACTATGAATAAAATCTCATGTAATATTTATTAATTAAAGATTTATAATATGAAAAGTATTATTTAAAACTACAACTTTATATGACTGTCAACTCATTTAAGTTCTCACAACATCTCAGTGAGCCACTTTTCCATCTCCTTACCTGGTTTTATCTCTCTTACCTACCATCACCTCTGCAGCCCCACTGTGATAGGGAAGTGGAAGAGTTCACCAAGACACGGAATTAAATGGCAGAACATGCATGAGCCACAGAGTTTATTAAGGGTTTTCTATCAGTATTTACAGGAAAGCAAAGGGTTAGGTAAGACTCATTACCAGGAATGCGCAGGATCCAGTGGTGGTGACTAAAAGGAAGGTTGCTCGCAAAGTCTGGTGCTGACAGAGTGGACAGGAAATGCTCTGTCAGAGAACATTTGTTTGTCCAATTCCCTGTGTGCCTCTGATCAGTGGACCCCAATATGCTTGGCACTAGGGACAGATTTCACAGGAGACAATTTTTCCACAATGGGAGAGAGTGGTTTCAATATGATTTGAGACACTGCATTTAATATGTACTTTATTTCTATTACACTGCATGTATAATGAAGTAATTATACAACTTACCATAATGCAGAATTAATTGGAGTGCTAAGCTTGTTTTCCCTGAAATAGTCCTATTAAATAATTTGCCAGTAAGAAATCTGTCACCAGATGCAGCTTGTCATTTGCTACACACTCATGGGACTATTTTTGCATTTAATTTCTTTTTTTAGATTATTAGTACATATGTGTACTACATAATGTTTACATTGCCTGTGAGAAGTTGGTATGTTAATACATCTTAATTCTTCTTTTTGCAACCCCTTTCCATTCCTTCCCTCTGCCTTCCATCCATCCCTTGATTTATTTTTTTATTTTATTTTATTTTATTTTATTTTTTATTTTATTTTCTTGTGTTGTGTTCACTCATAGGATTTTGGTATGAGCCTGAAACCAACTGATTTATTATGATCGCTGTGCAAGCAAACCTTCAGTGTTAATCTATATTTGCAGCTGCTCCCCAGTGTTAGCATCACTGCCTCTTCCATCTTGGAGCATCGAACACTAGGTTCTCATAAGGAGCTCACATTTGCCACTGAGTTGAGAGGAGGCAGAACAGTGGGAGGGCTGAGGAATAGCTTTAAATATAGAAGAAAATTAAAATGCCTCAAATAAAAGACCCAGTCAAAAAATGGGCAAGAGAAATGAATAGACACTTTTCAGAAGTAGTACAAATGGCCATTAAACATATGAAAAAAGTGTTCAAGGTCTCTGAAGAAATGAAAGTTAAAACAACACTAAAATTTCATTGTATATCAGAAAGAATGGAAATCATCAAGAAACAAATAGTAAAAAGTGCTAGCAAGGCTACAGTGCAAAACCCTTGTTGGTTGGAATGTAAACTAAGAGAACCACTATGGAAATCAGTATGTTGGTATCTCAAAGAACAAAAATTAGAAATTTCAGCTATTTCCCTTCTAGATATCTTCCCCAAAGAGCTAAAGAGATTATGTTGCAATGTGCATACTAATGTTTATAGGAGCACAATTCATTATAACTCAATCCTGGAAACAGCATGTATGTCCATCAGTAGACAAATGGAAAAAGAAAATGTGTTATGTATACATAATGGAATAGCACTCAGCTATAAAAATGGATAAATTTGAGACATTTGTAGGAAGATGGACACACTCAGAAAACATAATGTCTAGTGAATAAATTAGATATACAAATTTAGAAACCATATGGTTTCTCTCATATGAGTCATGTGAAGTACAAATAAAAAGTAAAATAAAAGACTGATAAAAGGAAGCAGAGGTTTTTTTTCTGTTTTTTTTTTGCAAATGGGAAAAGGTCCAAGAGACTGAGGATAAAGGAAGAAGGAGAGGGAAAGAGGATATAAAATGATTTAAGATGTTGCATGTACATTTACCAAACACCCATAATGAATGTAAGCATTATATCTCATAAATATGAAATTTAATAATAACAGTAATAATAATAATAATACAAATGGGGAAAGGAATCTAGAGGTGAAGAAAGGAAAGGAAGTGGAAGGGGAATAAAAAGGAATTAATATATGTACTTGTACTTATTCCCTATGATAAACGTAAACTTTACGTACTTCAAATATATACTATTAAAATAAAATTAAAAAGAATAAAACCAGACGAAGCTGCACTGACTTGGCTTCTCCCAGTAACAGAACACAGCCTGGAACCCGGGGTTGGGTTGCAGATCCCTGGTTTAAATATTTTTCTTGACCATTTTGGTCTGGGCATACTTACAGTGTCCCCTTGACTTGACAAGAGTTTTGGGAATGCAAAAAGGACGTTTCAAGAGCGTGGTGCTAAATGTTCTGCTTTTTCTCAAAGTCTGCCTCTCTTTTTCATCTATGCTCATTTCTTGAGTGATTTTGTGCTCAGTTTTACAATTTGAAGTACAATCTCCATGTTGAAGACACCAGCATCGGTATTTGACTACACGTGCTGGAGATTTGTATGCCGACTAGATGTCTTGAACTTGAGATAGTCAGGGACAAAGGTCAGATTTCACCCCCCCACTCATATAACATTCCACAGTCTTTCATCCATTCATTTTCTGAGGCAATGAATGAATGAATGAATGAATGAATATATATCTAGATGTCCTATATTTTTCTCTCTCACACTTAGCAGCCAATCCATAAGAAAAATTCAACAGCTCTATTTTCAGAATATATTTAAAATTCATCATGTGTTCCCACTTTTACTGTTTTTATCCTGGAATAAGCCTACATGGTGTCCCAGCCAGAGGAAGACAATCATTTCCTAAACGTCCTGTTTCACCCTTAACCTTTCAGCCTATGATCCTGGAAACAGGCAGAGTTACTCTTTTAAAGTGTGTCACACATCACGCCCTTTGTTTTCTAATGCTCCTCAGACTATGAAAGCCAAACTTCTTGTCAAAACTCCAGTAACTTGCCTAACCCTCTCTAACTTGTGTGCCTCTTATTCCAACCAGAATTATATTCCTTGCTGCTCAGACTCTCACTCACAGAACAGACTTTGGGCTCAGGACCTTCATACTTGCTGTTTCTTCTGCCTAGAACTCTCTTCCATCTGACATTTCCACAATTCATTCCTTCTCTACCTATGGATGGCTGCCCAATTAGTTCCTTGCAGGGTCTTTCCTCACCATTCTCTAAAAAATAATTACCTTCTCAGCCCCATTACCAGCCTACAGTAAGTGCTCAAGAATATTGAATGAATATTCACTATTTCATAAAATACTTGTCTTTTTTTGCAAATAAATATCCTAGGATTCAAATAAATACACCAAGAGCTTACATATACTTTAGAGAGTAGGAATTTAACCTGATATTTTCTGACTCCAATACTTTAGTTATTATATGAGAATGGAAATCCCAATTGTGATTTGGGAATCTTCAAAGAGATTCTTGAAATTATGGGAGAGAATGGAATTATGTTGACTAGATCGTGGAGGTGGTTTAGTGGATACTAGAGTAGGGATATTTAATCCTTTCAGGATTTCTTTGACAATCTAATGAACTCCATTGATGATTACACTCCTCCAAGTCTATAAGAATATATTTATAGACTCTACATTATGCTTCTGATGAAAGGGGCAGAAGGTGATGGGAGAGTGCAGGACTGAAGATAATTTCTGCAGACTATTCTTTTGAAATTTTGATAGTAAACTTAAAGGGAAGACTTTCAGACTCAAAAATTTATGACTGGTATTACTATTTAAGTATAGATTACTCAAACATCTTGATCACTTAGAGTCAAAAGGAACAAAGATCACTGAACATCAAATATTTTGTATCCAAAATAGCTGGGGTTCAGATGTGCCCAGTGACATATCTATTGTGTTAGTTATTCATTGGGAAAAAATACCTGACACACAATTTAAAAAAGAGGTTTATTTTGACATGATTAGTCCGTGGTTAGCTGGATCCAACGTAGAAATGGTATGGTACAAGGGCTTTGGTGGCCGGGAGCTGCTCCAGTCAGGGCAAGATGTACCCTTCCTGGTCACGCTCCCAGTGACCTTCCTCCAGCTAGATTCTACCTCCCAACCACAAGAGAACTACAGTGCCCCCACAATCCAGCCATCTTCTGAAAATTCACCTCTGAACACTTGAGCCAGTTGGGGTACATTCTAGATCTAAATCATGGCATCAATCTTCAATCTACTAGCAAGTAGCAAATTTAGGACTAGATTTCAAGTGTCACAAGTCAAAGTTCCCATTCCTTCTGCCAGACCAGGCTGCTTCCCCAGAACTCCTCGTCTTCTGAGCTGTTTTCAAGGTATTTTGGCATTCAAGATATCGGTGTGTTTCAGCGTCAAAAGAAATACTGAACAAAGATAATAGAGAATGCTTTGTACTGGAATTATTCTTTTATGTTGCTGAAATACACAAAAGTCTTTTGCTTATGGAATAAGGAAATTTAAGAGTTGCTTATAATTGATGAAAAAATATTAGAGGCTTAATGACTTAATACACATATAGACAAGGCTCAAAAATCTAGTGCAAGACTTGTTCCATTATTTAAGTCCTTTTACTCTGCAATTTGGTTTTCATTGTGGAGACAGCTGAAATAGTGCAAGATTGTGACATTGCGGTCAGTTGCACAATTACAAGGAATGTTATATGTTCCAGATCTTGCAGACACAGTCAAAAATGTCAGTGTATTTTCAGCTACTTGGGGAATCTTATAAAATATTTAAAATCTTCAAATCTGAAGTGAATACTAAAGGTGGCTAAATGAATTACTTGATCCAATGTATTTATTTATCTGTCTGTCCATCTCTTCACTCATCTACTAACTTTAAGAAAGAACATAGCCATTAAAATAGAAATCCTCATACATTATTTACTGACTCTCTGAGTGACTGACAGGACTGCCCAGAGTGCCAGTGTACTCTCTGTTCCAGCTTATCAGTTAACCAGTGAAATTTAACACTGATGGTGTCAGCTTGAAACTTAGAGCCTTACTGTATAAACAGAAGAAGCCAGTAGGAAAATCTTGTTTTGGAGTTTTCAACTCATTTGAATTTAGAAAAGGCTATTTCAGTGTGGTCCTGCTTCCAATTAATGAACTCCAGAAAAGGATTAGGTTTACCTCATTCAGCCTTTCCAAAATAGACTAACCTTGAATCACACAAACTCCAAGAAAAGGTAAATACTCTATTCTGACTCAAATTAACTTAGACAGGAGAGACAATTCCATGTTGTTTATTTTATTATAGCCCTGGCTTAGGGTCCCTAATGTTAAACTTAATAAAAGAGCGATCCATTTTATTGAAAGTTTTTTAAAAAGAGCCATTTGTTTCAAACATGTGCTACTTTGATTGATTTTTTCCACTTACCTAAATTAGTTTGCCATTTCCATTCATTCATTACAATGAAGCAATAATTGCCTATTTGTGTCAGAGTGAAAAGGCCTACAATATTTGAGAGATTTTGGAGGGACTAAATTCTGCTGAAGAGCTAAGTACAAAAACTTAAAATATTAAGTATTCTAACTGTGTTATGAGATTAGGAAGGGACTAGGTATGCATATTTATAAGGTCACAAAAGGAAACACATTCCCCTATAATGCTCTATTGGGGAGGTTCATGGAAATCAAGACATGTGATCACAACCTAGATTCTTTTGCATGAAAATAGTCAGCCCTTAGTCTCTGGCATTTACCTCCATGCTTACAGCAGCAATGAAGATCCAGGATGGTGTAATTTTTTTTTTTTAATCATAGTCCACCGTTGGTAGTTTCTATGTACTTCTACCTTAGTTTATTCTAGTGTTTCACTTTTAAAAATGTCCTGATCAGGCACTCCAGAACATACACACTTTTCTCTTTTTCAAACACAAATTCATAGGTTCAGTTTGGAGATATAGCTCAATAGCATAAGCGCCTGCCTGGCAAGTGCAAGGTCCTGAGTTTGATTCTTGGTGTGAAAAAAAAAAATAAGTTCAGAGGTTCCATAAAACAAGAATATAATGAGTCTTCTGGATATCTAATTACTAAAAGTCAACTTTTTGGGGGGAGTAAAGAAAGAAATAGAAAATTCATTGAGTTAGGTCAAATTATGAATGTTGTTAAAAAGGTTTTTTTTTTCTGTTTCCTTTTACAAATCAGTTATTGATCCTAAAGAAATCAACAGAATTGTAAATGAAATATTTTTAAATTAAAATAATTAAGCTTGATGGTCTATTCTGGGATCTCACAGTAGCTATTGAAGCAGAGCAAAAACTCCAATAGGCCAACACTTGTAATCAACAGGAAAAGTCTTTTAAACTAACAAATCATTCTTTCCTCTGGAAGTATAAACAAAACTCTAATTGGAGGTTTTGCTCACTATTCTCCCCTGCTGTGAACACTAGTTTGTGCCTGGTGTTTAAGCAGTAACATCAGCTGTAATTTATAATTGGCAAAAGATAAGAGCCAGTTCTGATTCAGTCAGTACTACTAGATACACTTAAACCTACTCTATTAAATGATTTCTTAAATATCAGCTAATATCAATCATTTTGAATGTATATCTTAATTGCAAAGAAACAATTACTAATACATGTAGTGGTGATGGAGGGCCAAACTGTATTTTTATGTATTTAAACTCTCTTAATCTTCGCAATGGATATTGGATATAGAGCCTAACATTGTTCCAAATGAACTGATTAGAAAAATGAGGGCAAGTAGCAACTTATCTTTAAGCATAACCAGCTGCTAAGCAGGAGAAGTGAGGTTTGACTACAGGTAGTCTGAAATCAGAGTATGTGCTTTGCGTTTATTTCCAAAATAAACATGCAAATAAATAAAAATTGGTTAGTATCCCAGCTTAGATAAGGCATTATCTGTGGACAGGACCCTTCATGCAAGTCTCCTAGTTTTAATACAATCTCATGAGTTCTGAGATCCATAGTTTGTATACTTTCAAGTGAGTATAACCTTGATTACCGTACCTGAAGGAAATAAATGCAATTTCAGTGAACGATGCATGAACTGTAGTAACAATTAAAGCAGCGCTAATGCACAATACATACTTCATCTCATCTCAGAACATACTTTTACTCACACTATGCCAGAATATAACTTTGTTTTCTATTTCTTACTGTGGCCACCAGCATCCTTTAAGACTACCTTTTCCTGCTCCCCAATGTAGATATTACTAAGTCACAAAAATAGAATTATGGAAAATACATTGAAAATAAGCAGGGAAAATATGATAAAGGTAAGCTCAAGATTAAAAGGAGAACACTGCCACATGGAAGTTAAAACAGAGCATGTGACGTAGAATCCTGCACACAGGCCAGAAGAAGAACCAACTTGGGTCCCTGGCTTCTTAGCACTTTATGTACAAACATCAGTGATTTTACGGATAGCCCAGGATGAAAATTAAAATCTTCCTCATCTCAGAAATATTTCAGTTATGACTAAAATTGGAGAATGGAAAATATTTTTCATGAGTTCAAATAAAGAGGACACATTTCGATGTAATAAAAATAAATCCTTGGCACACGCCTTAAGATAAACACAATGGTAAGTTTCATATAATTAACAATAATATATATATATATATATATATATATATATATATATATATATTCTGGTTAATGTGACAAAATAAAGATATAATGAAGAGGAGAACAGTGGTACAGGCCTGTAACCCCAGTATTCTGGGAGGCTGAGGTTAGAAAGAATAAAAGGTCTAACCTAGGACAGCAATTTACCGAGAATTTGTCTCAAAAGAAAGAAATACAATAATTACAAAAGAAAGAAATACAGACTGCTTCTCAGCCTCTTGACTAAGAGTAAGTGTGAAGAAAGAAATAAGGAAAAGACTGAGGATAGATCTCAGTGTGAAGGTGCTGAGTATAATCCCCCCTACTAAAAAAAATACAAACAAACAAAAAGATCAACACAGATAATACAGATGGATACATTCAAATTAAAACAGGCGTTTACAATATTATTAGACCAAAACTCTAATTTTGTGTTCAACATTTTTACAATCTTTGTAAGATATGGTCTATGAATACATGATATTACATATTCTTCTGAGTAATATATAAACTTGCAGAATAATATTTGAACCAAAAAATATGCTATACAGTGATAACATACTTCCTTTTGCTGAACATGTAGTTTGTTTCCAATTTTTACATGAACTAATCACAGCTGAGAACACTTTTTTTCTATTATTTCATGTTTCAATGTGTCTGAGTATAATTTCTTTGGCTACAAAGCCAGAGTCTACCCACTGAAAGATGTTCAATGAAAGAAAGCATACTTGTAAGTGTTGCAAAGAGCCTACTACAGCAAAAATGTTTTATCTAATAAA
>PVJX010048270.1:0-11544 GCA_004027295.1 Dolichotis patagonum
AGACCCTCGAAATTCAAAGACCCAATCCAAAAATGGGCATCTGAAATGAATACACAGTTCTCAGATGAAGAAATACGAATGGCAAATAAATACATGAAGAAATGTTCATCATCATTAGTCATGAGAGAAATGCAAATTAAAACCACACTGAGATTCCATCTCACTCCAGAAAGAATGGCCAGGATAGAAAACACTACCAGCAACAAGTGTTGGAGAGGCGGTTGGGAAAAAGGATCTCTTCTGCACTGTTGGTGGGAGTGTAGACTGGTGCAACCACTGGAGGTCAGTCTGGAGATTCCTCAAAAAGCTGGGTCTTGAGGTCCCATTTGGCCAGCTATTCCACTTCTAGGCATATTCCCAGAAGATCTGAAAACATCATATCACAGTGATATATGTGCAACCATGTTTATAGCAGCACAATTTGAAATAGCCAGATCTTGGGAACAACCTAAGTGCCCATCAACTGAGGAATGGATAAAAAAGTTGTGCTATTTCTATACAATGGAGTACTACTCAGCTATAAAGAATGATCACATTGAGATATTTATAAATAAATGAACACAACTTGAGACCATACTCATAAGCAAAATAAGCCAAACTCACATGTATAAATACCATATAGTTTCCCTAGTATGAGAGTTGGTAAGAGTATATAAGATTTTATGGTAATCATGAGTTCCCATCTCATAGCTTTGAAGCCTTTCAATGTTTTCATTCATCAGTTGGAATGGTTTTATACTGTTTTGTTTGACTTTATTATATGTGATGCTATGAACAGCTGTTTTGAAGAGAACAAAACTTTATGACAGCTATTGCTGATTTAATATTGTCCTTCTTAGGAGTTCTACCAAGCTTCTATTCTATTTCCATTGGTTCTATCACATTGTGTCTTACTGGGATTTGAATATGTGTGAAAGTATAAACAAAATTTTTTTATTGAAAATTAGATATTATAATACCCATTGATAGTTCTCTGTTATTCGGTTCAGAATGTCCTGTAATTCTTTCACTCTTTGAATGGTTTTTTACATTATGTTTGATATTATTATATTTGAAACTATGCTCAACTATAGCAGAGAAAGAAATATTGTGATAGCTATTGTTGATTTCCGGTTGTCTTAATGTTAAGTATTGTGTTGCCTATGTTGTCTGGTTCCGATATGCTCTGTACTGACCTCTTTTGTCTTATTCTCTTTAAAATAAAATGGAAAAAAAAGAAGTGTGACAGCATTATCAATAATAAGTAAATTTGAAAGGAATGTTATCTTTCAAACAGTACTTTCACATTTTGCTGGCATAGCAATTAAGGCAAGCATGTGAAATTTGGAGGTTGGTCATCATGCATTCTTTTTCTTCCGTAGTGCACTGGCAGCATGTGCATATTAATATGTTGGAAGATTAAGGGTCCCATTGCACCAGATCACAGAATGTTTCAGTTTGTAACCTGCAGCACTGCCCTCAAGAGGACTGTTTCTCCATCCTCTAAAGCCTTGAAAGCTGACATCGATTTGGCCTTCTTTTCATGGATGAAAGTCTTTCAGGCCTCTCATTTCAGAATTATAATTTTTTTTTTTGGTACCAGGGATTGAACTCACGTGAATTACAAATTTTCATCCATATTAGAGTTTTACTCTGGTATGTAGTTTTTGCTCACAATCTGATTACAAAAAGTTTTCAAAACTTTTTCCACTGCCTTTACAGCAGCATATGCAGGCTTATCACTTACTTTCACATTACTGAATGAAGAATGATGCTTGAATCATTTAAACTACATATGGTGAACATTAAATTTAACATCATAGTTGGGTTCAGCCTTTCTTTTAACATGGCCAACTTTATTTGTAATCATGTTAAGAGGGTTGGGCTACTTTGTCTGGTCTTCAATGCTGGTCATTAGAAGTCTACATATCTAATGTAATGGGCATATTTCCATATTGCTGTGGAGATATCTTCAGATATGAGATATTTCAAATTTTTGTTATTTTCATTGCCTTCAATGCAGTAGATCCTTTCACAGCATCTTAGCACATTCTCGTTCTTCAGAATCATAGGTATAGGGAAATGAGACTTTCCTGAGTGGAAAATAGTAATTACCACTGATTTACTACTTTCATAGGCTACTTTCATTTTCATTTCTGATCAAGTGTAGCTTCTTACTGACAACAATAACAGTAGATTTTGTATGTTTTGAGGCCATAGTGAACACGTTGATATTAAAGTCAAGCACAAGAGATTTTGATTCAATCAAGAGGCACAGTAAACATGAGATCATGAGGCTACTGCCAGCATAACACAATGTAATGCATTATAATAAGCTTATAAGTAGAAGGAATACACTAAAATAGTGATCAAAAGTATAGTATGGCAGATACACCATTAACATAATAATCATTAACACAGTCATTATCAAGTATTATGTCCTGCAAGTATCATGTGCTATTCTTTTATATGACTGGCAGTACAATAAGTTTATACTCACATTACTACAAGTATATAAATAATGTCACATTATTATACCATAATGGCCCCAGTGCCACTAGTCAGCAGAAATTTTTCAGTTTCATTATAATTTTTAGGAGCAGTGTCATATATTCAGTCTCTTCTTGACTAAAATGTTCTTTGGTGGTACATGACTGTATATTCCATTCATTTTTAGAGGCCACCCTCATCTGTGGCTTATGACTCTCCTCTCTCTCCAGAGATACTAGTAGCAAGTATACCTCACATCACATTACTCTGACCTCCACTTCTACTTCCTCTTTCTTCTTTTATGGATCTCTGTGATTACATCGGACTCACCTTGATAATTCAGGATAATCTTCCTATTTTAAGGTTAGTTATTAACAACCTTAATTATATCTTCACACTTAATTCCTCTTTGCAAGTCAAATAAAACGTTTGCTTTCTGTGGATTAGAATGTGGATGTCTGTCTAACATAAAGAGACTTTTATTATCTTGGGTAAAATGATTGAAATAATGATATAAAATCATCTGCAAATTATCACTTAATCCTTAGACTGTTTTCAGTGTTAATGATATCCAAAGCATTATGAAACAATAGATTTTAAATGTTATTCTCCACTTACCATATTTGCAAAGATTAAGACATTTGATAATGTATAATAAAAATTTGTGAAAACATACATATTCATTCACTATTGGTATGAATTTGATATAAATTTGATAAAGATATCAAAATTTAAGGTGACTGTGGTGGCCTGTATCCCAGCCAGTTCATTGGTTTGTCATCCTGACCCACAGGTGAACAAGAATGAAAGACAGTCAACTTAACATGTGGGAGGCCAGAGGGCTCTTGCCTGTAGTGCAGAGGAGCCCCAAGTTTCTAGCTCATCCTGTTTTTATTTACTCAGACACAGATACAGGAATTAAAGCAATGAAAGATTTACCTTCCTTTTAATATCTATTAGTATAGATTTAGGTAAACAATTTAATCTCAACTGTACAGACTTTTCTCTAGAACCTGCAAGTACCATCATCTCTGCATGTTGCCTTTCTTCTTTCTGTTCACAGAGTAGGCCAGTTAAGCTTCAATTCTTCCTAACTGGTCTGCCACATACTATCCATTTTTGCCTAATGTTTCCACCTCTGTGAAATAAATGTCAAATATTCTTTACAGGGCCGGGGATTTAGCTCAGGCGTTTAGCATAAATGCCTGCTTGGTAAGCGCGAGGTTGTGAGTTTGATCCCCAATATCAAAAAACAAACAAACAAACTATATATATATTCTTTACAATATTGTTTGTGATTTTAAAGAACAGAAAAAAGGCGATGATCTATAAAAATAACTTTGTATATATAAATTATAGCTGTATGTTAAAATAATAGCCATTTCTTTCACATGTATAGGTAGAGTTCTGGCCAAAATGAAGTATCTCTGTTTCTATGTAGTTTTCCCTCTTACAACTAAAAAACCCTGGGCATAACAACAGACAAATGTCAGAAGATTCTGGAAGATGAGAAAAAGATGAAGGCTGCCTAAAGACTTCCCAAAAGTGAGTTAAGAACGGAGATGTAGTAGTCATCTGGCCTCTGGATAGTATTTTCTTCATTTGCTATTGCATATGACCTTGTGAAAAGTAGCGAAGTGCGTTTAGAAAGTCTTCAGGGATGAATGGCAATTCACATCAACCCAGGTCTCTACAGATTTACTCCTTAGTTTTGGATTTGATGCACTTGTGTACAGGATGGCTGAAAATTAGATAATCTTGGGGAATTCCAGGTTTCTCAGGATATATCTTTATCATAAAACTTTTGCTGTGAAAGTATGTGAGAAATGTAATCACCTTTATTAAAATTTCTACAGTTTGATTTGAAAGACATTAACAATATAGTGAGATGCTTAACTTATATAGCATTTACTGAGGAAATCTTTTTGGTAGTAGTAGAGTTTGAAAGTTTCAGAGGATGACAGAAGGAACAGGAATTTTAGAAAAGAAAGATATATAGAATGGAATATGAGCATGCTCGGGCAAGGAAAGAAAGTGGTCCCAGTGGAATCTGTTTTCTTGGATCTCTTTATTTATTTCTATCATTTGTCTATTCTTTTAAATACAGTGGTTCATTTGGGATGATGCTAGAAATAAAATATTTTCTATGGGACTTCTGCATTTTAAATTGTTAAGAATGCATTGAATTCTGTTATGAATTCTTCAAAAAATGATCCTCCAAAATTTATCACACCCTCATCCTACTCCCCCTTGCTCAGGTTTCTCCATTCTTTCTGGTTGCATCCTTTTCCTGATAGTTCTTTTATTTAAAAGCAGCAGCACTTCTGCTTTACCCAGGAGCAGATCTAGCATCAGTCTCTTAGTTACTTTCTCATTGCTGGGACAAAATACCCGACACCAACAAGTTAAAGGAGGAAAGGTTCATTTCAGCTCAGTTTGCAGAGATTTCAGTCCATAGTTGGGTGGCTCCAAGGCAGGGCAGCATGGCAAAGAGGCATCGCAGAAGAGAAACAGTTCATGGCCTGGCAGGCAGGAAGCAGCAAGCCATTCAGGAAGGAGGCACATACAGCTTCTAGTCTAAAACCACAGTGACCCACCTCTTCGCACCATACTTCCCCTTCCAACATCACACCCAACTATAAACCCATCTTCACACTAACTCCCTTCCACACACCAGTAATCCAGTATCACACCCTCCCACAATCCAGTCCTCTTCCAAAAGTCCCACCAATGAGCACATGAGGCTTTGGGGAGACATCTGGATATATATGCCATAACAATCAGTGCCCAGGATCTAGCTTTGGTGGCACTGGTGACATTAGTTGCAGTATTTGGGACAACAGCAGCAGTGACATGTTGCCCTTAGACCATCTGAAGAACTCCGATCACCGCTGCTTGATAGTCACCATGGTTAGCCCTCTGACCTTACCAGATTTGATGAGCAGCTTAAAATTACCCAGCATCAGTTCCATACTTGAAAGCAAAAACCTAGATATAAACATTTATAAAAGCATCAACTATATAACAGAATCTCATATTACAAACACGAACAAGACATGGTCATTTCTGGCAAGGAATTCACAGTAGAACTGGTGGAAATTTCCAACTAAAAAGATTACAGGATTTCCTCTATCAACAGAGATAGACTAGATAATTCAAATCAAACTGAGAAAATGAGGAAATTTGGTAAAATTAATTATTAAAAATCTGCGTGAAGGCATAAAGATGTACTAAAATAGAGAATAATCTTCAAGATGAGAATGTAGAGAAGAGAGTTCAGAGGTTTGAGTGTAGAATTTGGAGCTGATTTCCCTGGAAGTTTTTCCAGTTTGGGAAGAGATTGCTGAAAGATGCCAAGAGATTGAGATTATGATGTTGCAGCGATAAGGAAGAAATGTTGAAATCCAGGAACCAGTGAAAGGGAAACCTGGTAAACTATCATGGCTTTTGTTTGGAAGGCCAGAGAGCTGCACATTCATTTGTGTATAGCCTTGTGTCCCATAATGATGTTTCAGTGAATGATGGCTACATACAGGACAGTGGTCCCATAAGATTTTTTTTCATTTTTAAAAATTTTACTTTAAGGAAGATAAAACCAAGGAAAAATCAAAGAAAACCAATCATGATAAACTAGTATAAATGATACAGGATTTCAAAACCTTACAAAATCAGCAATAGTTACCATAATGCCTCTTGTTGTCTTGAAAATAGCTGCAGATACTTTCAGACAGTAAATATCGAACAGAACAGAATAGAATAGAAACAATAAAAACAAAACAATGAGTGCAATAATGGACTTCAAACTAAGCTAATAGTAAATCCAAAATGGCTACCATAATATGTCTTGCTGTCTTTTTGGGTTGTGGAATGAATCATCTGAGTTTCCAGGTTTATTTCTTATGAGGAAATTTTCTTTGATATACAGATGTTTTGGATTGTAAGCATGTTTCCAGAATGAATTATGCTTACAAACCAAGATTTTACTCTGCTGGGAATTCATCTAACCAAGGAAGTGGAAGACCTCTATAACAAAAACTATACTACGCTGAGAAAGCAGATTAAAGAGGGTATCAGAAAATGGAAAGATATTCTCTGTTCATTGATAAGCAGAACCAATATAGTTAAAAATGGGCATACTTACAAAGTTGTTATATAGATTTAATGCAATTTCAATCAAAATATCAATAACATTTCTAAGAGAACTGGAGAAAGCAATTCTAAAATTCATATGGAAGAAGAAGGCAAAAGCAACTCTGGGCAACAAGGGGAAGGCAAGAGACAGCACAATCCCAGACTTCAAGTTATACTACAGCCATGTAGTACAACTGCTCATGTCATCAGATTTAACATAATCAAACAAAACAAAAGAGACTAAAACCCAACCCAAGAAAACAATGAAAATGATATGGTTACCAGGCGGAGATCCCCTCTTTATGAGGCCTTGTTCTTGCCCGCACTGCAGTCCGCAAATGGCGCTGACTCATGGGAGACACTTGGATGTGGGTGTGCCCACTCCCGCAGCACCCCAAACATGGCGCTGATTCCCAGGCAGGGATCACATCCTCGTGAGGCCTGGTTCTCCCCGCATCCCTGCAGTCTGTGAATGGCCAGTTCCATAAGATTTTAATGGAACTGAAAAATTCCTACTGCTGTTGTAATGTCGTAGTGCAACGTGCCACTCATGATTGTCGCAATGCTAGTATAAACAAACCACTGCCAGTTGTGTAAACTATGGCACATACGGTTATGTATAGCCCATAATACTTGATGAAATTAATAAAGGACTGTTACTGTTTTATATTTACTTTACTTTTTAATCATTATTTTAGGATATAGTCCTACTTCTATTGAAAAAATAACTGTAGTGTTTATGCTGGCAGCAGCCTCACACATCTTATTTTTGCCTGGTCGTTTGATTGCTTCAGGAGGCTATGATGAGTGAGTAAGCTAGAGTTAGATAATCTAGTTTTTGTAAGTAAAGTTTGCATAACAGTGGGCCCATCTAACAATACATTTCTCAGAACATATCAAAGTTGTTAAGCTTATGCATAACTGTATTTTCTGTATATTGGGTGGCTGGTAAATGGAGGGATGCTAAGCCAGGTATCAAAACCACAGAGCACATTCCATGCTGTCAAATAACACTCTTGTAGGGAAGAGAAGATAGATGAACCAATGAGTAAAACTGGCACTGTGGAGCTTTGAAAGACATTCAGATGTGTCATAGGGGGCACAAAGGAGGAAATGGTCAGTTCCCTTAGGGATTAATCTTGTGAACGGATTATGTTGCATTCAGGAAATGGAACAGCGTGAGCTAAGTTATAGAGCTGAAAGTCTGTTGTATTGGAAAACATTATCATATGTTAGTAAATGACTTATATAAAAAGCAAAACCAGATTGGGTCTTTTTTGGGAGGAATCTAACTTTTGTATATTCTAGATACTTCTTTGTCTAAGGAGAGGCTGGCAAAATATTTTTTCTATTCTTTAAGTTGTCGCTTCACTTTGTTGATGATTTCCTTTGCTGTGCAAAAGCTTTTTTACTTAATGTGATCCCATCTGTTGATTCTTGGTATTATTTCTTGTGCAACTGGAATTTTATTAAGAAAGCCTTTGCCTCTATCTATGTCTTTGAGAATTTTACCTATTTTATCTTCCGACAGATTGTTTGTATTCCAATGTATAGCTCTTTGATTCATGTTGATTTTAGTTTAGTGCATGGTGACAGATACAGGACTTGGTTCAACCTTTGGTATAATTAACAGTTTTCCTAGCACCATTTGTTAAAGAGGCTATCTTTTCTCCAGTGAAGGATTTGGTCTCTTTGGCGAAGACCGCATAACTCAGTGTACCTAAAGTTCTTTCTGTATCTTTTATTCTGTTCCATTGACCCACAAGTTTGTTTCATTGTCAATACTATCCTGTTTTTATGGTCGTAGGTTTGTAGTATAACTTGAAGTCTGGGATTGTGCTGTCTCTTGCCTTCCTCTTGTTGCCCAGAATTGCTTTTGCCTTCTTGTTCCATATGAATTTTAGAATTGCTTTCTCCAGTTCTCTAAGAAATGTTATTGATATTTTGATTGAAATTGCATTAAATCTTAAATTATAACAACTTTGTATGTATGCCCATTTTTAACTATATTGGTTCTGCTTATCAATGAACAGAGAATATCTTTCCATTTTCTGATATCCTCTTTAATCTACTTTTTCAGCGCAGTATAGTTTTTGTTATAGAGGTCTTCCACTTCCTTGGTTAGATGAATTCCCAGTAGAGTAAAATCTTGGTCTGCAAGCATAATTTATTCTGGAAACATGCTTGCAATCCACAACACCTGTATATCAAAGCAAATTTCCTCATAAGAAATAATGGAAACTCATTCCACAACCCAAAAATATTCATGTAAAAATGATTACAACACTGTAATATAGTATAAAATATTAAAGAAAATATAAAGTATAAAGAAAAATAAACAAATTAACTGTACTTAGCTTTGAAAACCTTCGTGGATGATGTGAGGGAGACAGGAGAGAGGAGCATTATTATGTAGGATGACTTTCACTATCACTGCTTTCGCTTGGCTCAATGAAATCTTTTTCCTTTCGTGCAACCTTAACAAGAACCCTATCAAATGACATTTTTGCCTCCTTTTGAGGATTTTGCAGAACTATGACATCACATTGTCATTAAACAGATTCACTTGTCTTTTTTTTTTATTTTGAAGGTAGTAGAAATACAACGGAACAAGACAGAACAAAGCCAATTGAGAAAATGCAGTGAAATCGGTACAGAACTTCACAGAAGGTTACCAGGATAACAGTAATAGGTACCATAGTATATCTCATTGTCTTCACAATAGTTGTCTAGCCAATTAGGTATAGTGAAATCAAACCAAAGACAGAATATTATAAAACCAATCAAAAGAGAATATTGAATAGAGTAAAACAATTAATCATAATGAAACAAAACAGTGAAAACATTTGCTTTCAAACAGAAAATAGAAGGAAATCCCCCATATTTGTTATGTTGCATACAGTCATCCTCCCAAGAGATGCTCAGACCTCTGTCCCCAGTTGCTACCGGGGGTGGGGGGTGGGGGGGTGGGATGTTTGATTCCCAGAGCACGCATGGGTATGCTCACAGGAGACTCTACTGGGTCTCCTCCTGGCTCATGCCAGAAGAAGGTGCTTAGCAAGAGGGTGGGCAAATTGCTTCTTTGTGCAGCCACCTGGGTTTCACCATGGCCATGGCCGGATCTCGGGGGCTGCCAACTCCAGATTCATTTGTCTTACTGCTATAGCCTTATTTGGGTGGTGCTTTTCTACAAAATTTTGCACTGTTTCCTACATTTTACACATCTCCCTAACTTTATTTGAGGTGAGGGATTTCTCAGCCTTTTTCTCCTTGTCTTTCTCCTTCTCTGCAGAGATCTCTTCCATAACCTGTTGCTTTTGGGAGATGGCCACCCACAGACCCAAAGGCACACACACACACACACACACACACACACACGGTGGGGGGATCATTGGCTCAGTTGTGATCGTATGACACTTGGTATCACATACTACTATTGCAAGACATTACTTGTTTATTAAATTAAAATTTATTAGAAATGTTTGCTTGTCTTGCAGAATACTTGCAGAGCAAGTTAAAATCCAAAGTTATACTATATTTCATTTTTCTTGATGTTATTTTAAAAGGTATTGCTTCCCTGACCTCCCTCCAAGTGAGTTATTTGTATACAGAAATGTTATTGATTTTGAGTGTTGACTTTGTATCTTGTTACACTACTGAATTTGGTTATTAGTTCTAAGAGTCTTTTGGTGGAGTTTTTGGGGTCTTCTATGTAGATTATGTCATCTGCAAATAATTTAACAACTTCTTTCCCTATCCAAATTCAAATCCCTTTTATTGTTTTCTCTTCTCAGATGAAGAAATATGACTGGCCAATAAATACATGAAAAAATGCTCAACATTGCTGCCATTCAAGAAATACAAATTAAATGACATTAAGAGTCCTTCTGACCCTAGAAAAAATGGCTACCATTATCACATCAATCAATAACAGATGCTAGTGAGGTTATGGGTAGAAAGGAACACTTCATTGTTGGTGGGAATGTAAACTGATGCAACCATTAAGGAAATAAGTGTGGATTTCCACTCTTCAAAAATTAAAAATATTTCCATTTGATCCAGCTGTGCTAACTTTATGTATCTTCCCAAAAGAGTTAAAGATATCACACTCTAGTGATGTATGTGTAATCATGTTTATAGCAGCATAATTCATAATAGCTAAGTCTTAGAAACAGCCTGTTTCCCTATCAACAGATGAATAGATAAAGAAAATGTGTAGTGCTGGAATACTACTCTGCTGTAAAGAAAGATAGACTTGAGGCATTTGTAGGAAAATGGATGCACTTTGAGATAATAATTTTAAGTGAAATAAATCGGACATATGTAAATACACAACTAAATTAAATATCATATGGTTTCCCTTATATGCAAATGTTAACATATAAAATGAGTATAAAATACAAGACAGTAGAAATAGAGAGAAAAAGAAGTCATTGTACTCTTAAGTACATATGTTTTTGCTGTTGGTTTCTGGTTTTACTCCAATATGGTATGAGACCTCATTTTGCAAGATTTCTATTTCTTTGATTATGTTAAGGTCTTTATTCTTGCTTTGAACATGGCCTATTTGAGTGAATATTTCATGTGAGTTTGAGAGAACTGTGTCCCTCCAGTTTTTGCATATAATATGGCACTCTACTTGAAGCATCATGTTGCTGATTTTCACTGTTCCATTTCAGTTCTTTGTATCTTTGTTAGTTATCAATTAGTGAAGAAAGTGTTTTGGAATTTTCAGTTATGTTTGTGAGTCTATGGTTTTTCCTTTAGTTTCATGTTTTTGCCTTATGTGCTTGGGTGCTTTGTTTAGTGAAATCTGTGTTAAGAAATGTTGATTCTTGTTGGAGAACTATGTTTTATAACATTATATGATCACTGTAATCCCTTGTTTGTTTTGAGATACAAGTTGAGTAATGTCAAATTAATATAGTTTCAGTGTGTTTTGTT
>PVJX010048271.1:0-11538 GCA_004027295.1 Dolichotis patagonum
CCATCCATCCACCCACCATCCATCCATCCACCATCCATCCATCTACCATCCATCCATGCATCCACCCACCCACCATCTATCCACCCACCATCTGTCCATCCACCATCCATCCATCCTTAGCAGTAGCAGCAAATCTTTCTTTTTCAGTCAAATTAACCAGTACTCTCGTCCTTCGCATATTAACTGAGACTACTTTTTTTTTTTTAAGTTTGCTTTGCTTAGTTTGATTTTTTTCCTAAAGGACTCAGTACAACAAGTGAAAGTGAGATTGTGACCTTGGCCTTGCAGTCCTGAGCAGACTCAGGAGGCTGCAGCCCACGAACCACCTCCACACCAGCAGGAGGGTGCGCTTGGCCCTGTGCCCCTAGCCTGGCACTTACAGACTTCCGCAGTGCCCAAGGCACTTTGGTTTGGCTGAGGCCGCTTGGATCCTGTGATCACCATGTGACCCAAGTTTCTGAGGTCTTAGAATGGCATTTATAAATGTCCGTGGATGACCGATTCTTTGTCCATTGATGGAAGCAGTTTTGGGGTCTGTCCATCCAGTGAACTGACATTCTAGCTTCAGCTGAAGCTCAGGAGCTGGCGGTGACATCCTGAGGCCACTGCCCTGGGGTTAATGGAAGCCATATCTCAAAGAGCATGACACTATGCAAGGGGCGAGCGGAAGTGAAAACTCACCGCCAGGCAGTGGCTGAGACTTCATGTTCAGCAATGTCGGGCTGCTCCCAGGGTAGAAATAAAATGTTTACGCTGTCTGCTGTGCTGCTGGAAGCCATGTTATGCATCGGGAAAGCCTCAGAGAAGTATCTGCTCGCCCCACTCAGGCTTTTCGGAGCCAGCCCTCGGACATCGGCACCGCCGTGAGGTCCACTTAGCACCCTCGGACTCTTCTTCATTTCGTTCCCCTGCCAGTGCCCGTTTCAGGCCTTCAACTCTCACTAAGATATCTACTTTATTTTTCTTTGAAAAATTCTTTTAAAAAACATGTCCACAGCTAGAGAGGCCGGCACGTTGGATTCAGTGTGTGAAGCCAATATACATGAGAAGAATTAGCTGCAAGAAAATGTCTTTATGCAGAAGAGCCCGAATTCTTGCAGCAAAAGACCCCGAAAGAGGGAGAGAGGAGGCCTTGTCACTTACTATTGCAGGGTCAGGCCCCATAGACTAATACCTGGAGAGGTATTAGCACAGACCAATTAATTCTCACTTGCTTAGATGCATTCCTTTTCGTCTTGGAGAAATTCCGGGTCTAAAATTGCCATTAGGATCAGACTTGCTAAATAAATAACTTAAATGTCAGTCTTCTCAGTTACTCTATGTAAAGCAAATCTAAGCCATCTGGGCTTTTCGTGCTTTTATTCCACTGGCTCTAAAGACCAAAACTGCCTTTGTTTTGGGGTCGGCACAGATGTACAGAGCCTGCTGCCTTAATTTCTTTTGTATGCCTTGGCATACATTGTCGGGGCTCTGAAAGGTTGAAAATGTTTCAAACCAAGTTGGGAAAGAACCAAACAAACTGATGGGTTTTTTTTTCTGCAAATAAGCTTACTAGTTCAAATATTTTGTGAACAAGTATCCTCTGAAACAAGTATATTCATTTAACACCATTTGGATATTTCTCCAAATTTGTTAACTGAGTCTTTTGCCAGATGTTTAACTCACGTTTGAATTGTGCACCTAGGATTTGGTTGTAGCATATATAAGAAATGTTCATTCAGACTGTGAAAGGCTTTGGGGTTTTATCTGTGTGTAATATGAGGGAGAAGTTGTGGGCTAACATCTTCTCTCCTAACCACAAAACTCTGCAATGCAACTTCTACATGGCTCTTCCTAGTTCTACATTAACATTTCTTCACTAACCTGGGCTTCTATAAACACATATTTATTCTGGGGGCCTAGACAAAGACTTTCCCATATGAACATGTGGTCATAACTGACTTCCGTGCGTATCTGTTTTTAAGATTGCACTTAGCCAGGCATGGTGGCACATCCCTGTAATTTCGGCACTGAGAAGGCTGAAGCAGGAGGATCAACATGAGTCTGAGGCCTGCCTGGCTACATAGTGAAGTCAAAGCCAGCCTGAACTACACAGTGAGATCCTGTCTCAAGAAAAGAGAGAGAGAGACAGAGATTGTGCCTAGAAACATCTTTTGAATTTATTTTTATTTGCCCGTGGGAATGCCATCCTATTGCCCAATCGCAGCTGTCTATTAAAACTCTTCTCTTGCCTGCAGCAGAGTAGATTACACCAACCTAAGATGCCTATAGTGCACAGATTATAGACAGATGCTATTTTTCAGTTATCGAAGTGCAAGGCAAAGGTGTCTCTGTTTTACTTCCTGTGTAGTATTCCTGTTTCCAAATGTAGTTAAAGCAACCCTGGGTGCCCGCACGTCACCCCAGTCCTCTTCACAACCAGAGGAGAGCCACGGGTCACACCCGAGGTCAGGATTGAGCCCTTTAAACCAGCATCACCGATGGTTGTGACTGGGATGGGGCGGGTGTTGACCGCAGCCTCTCGGGTCGTCCAGAGGCGCCTGGCCCTGTGCATCTGGCTGGCAGGGATCAAGTCCAGGTGTCTCCACAGTGACAGCTGCACCTTTCACAAGGGTGTCAGTTCAGAAACACAAATCCTAAGCAGTGTTGGGAGAAGCAGGTGAGAAATGAGTTGCATTAAGTCTGGGAAAGGCTGTGTCCTTGTGCGGTTTTAAAGACATTCAAGCTGCATTGAATCTTAATTTGTACAGTGAAGAATTGTGTTCGGGCTTTGCTTAATCCTGCTTCCTACACAGCAGGAGAAAGTTCATAAAATGAGTGTCCAGCTGGGTGTCGTGACACATGTCTGGATTTCCAGCAGCCGAAGGCTGAAACAGGAGGATCTGGGATTCAAGCCCAGCCTAGACTACATAGTGAATTCAAAAGTGGCTGGGAGCATAACAAGACCTTGTCTCAAAGAAGAAACACAATTTCTATTAATATGCTCTCATTTTGGGGGATACTTGGCTACCTGGGGCTTCCTCCTTTCATAGTTAATTTCAGTGCTTTCTTGTTTGCTTTGTTTCTTTCTTTCGAGACAGGGTCTCACTCTGTAGTCTAGGCCGGCCTTGAACTCTTGGTGATCCTCCTGCCTCAGCCTCCAGAACTGTGCACCACCACAGCTGGCTCAGTGGATTCTTCTTATCAGTGATCACAGCTGATACAAACCTTGTCTTCCCTGCCAGCTGTGTCCTCCATGAGCACCAGGAAATATTTTCTATAGCTTTGATGCCTGGAGAGAGGGCAGAGAGAGGACTGGGCAGGTCCTGTCCAGCGTCTCACACCCACAAGAGACTGGATGACCCGGGTGGTGACTTGGTGCTGCAGAAAGCTCAGCCCGAGGGAAGTTTCTTCCAAATCTGTGCAGTGTCCTGACGCTTAGGAGGAGGATGCTGCGGGTGGCTGCCCATAGCGCATCTTCGTGTTTGGTCTCTTTTCATTTTGAAAACAGCCCATTTAAAAAACTATGCAGCTAGGCCAGCAGTGATGGCTGTTCCTCAGTGCTGTAACCCGGTAGTGCCTAGCAGGCCTTTGGACTCCTGCATGCAGGAATTCTAGGAGACTTGACTTAGATATGTCTCACTTTTGATTTTGTCAGATCCAGGCATTTAATAATGATTGCAATCCTTTTGTGTTTTATTTGTTGTTGTTTGGTTGAGATGGAGTTTCACTTATGTAGCTGAGGCTGGTCCTGAACTCACACTGTAGCCCAAGCTGGCTTTGAGCTCCAGGAAAACCTCCTGCCTCAGCCTACTTCGTGAGTGCTAGGATTACAGTCATGCAGCACCACACCTAAGCTTGATTTTAGTTTTTAATAGTTTGAACACACCCAAAATAAGAACATGATCTCAGAATAATGAATGGCCTCTAAAATGTGCAAGTTGAAGAAATTAAGCTTTATGAATAACTCTGTTTTATATCTCCTGTTTGGCTACTGAGGATTTGTCTCAGTTAAGGGCTTGGAAATCCTGCAGGTATCTAGCAGTTGAGATCTGTGTGTTACCTATCAGGAGGATGTGCACCCAGCTCCAGGCAGGTCTCTGGCCTGTCTCAGGGACAGCTGTTGTTCTGTAGGTGCCATTGTATTCTTTTCTTCCCACTGCTTAAAGGTAAGGGTTTTGCTGTTGTTATTGTTTTTTTTTAATCATTTTGACACATCAAATTAAGGCACCGATTACAGGCATGGCTAAGATGTTCATTAAAATCAGTTGTATTTGGAAAAAGAGATACTAGGTCTCTGGAATTCCTTGGAGAATTAACAAGTTTTACAGACGGTGTATTAAGGAGAAATGAGCAGAAATCCCTCCATTTCTTCACTGTGGTTTTTGATGAGACTTCTAGAGCTCTGCATACATTGACCTACAAGCTGTTGGTTGAGAACATGGAGTCCAGGTAGCACCCGTCTTAACGTTGCTGTCACTGTCGCATGGTTCTATAGTTGGGTTTACGTAGTTTGAGGAGCAAACTGAGCCCACAGTGGAAACCGGCTCGGTGGCTGAGTGTGGACGAGGGTCCAGGAGCCTGTTGGCGCCTGTCCTGTGTTCTCAGGTGTCACGGGGCCACCCCGCCTCAGGAAAAGCATCCAGACACTCAGTTCTGGTAGATTAAATTTAACTAGCAGGAGGTTAAATAGGGTACATTTCCTTGCTTCATTTTTAAATACTCCTTCCCCCCCACCACCATAATTAATTTCATAACTGCCTATCTATTCTTTTTGCTCGGAGAGAGTGCAGTGGATAAACCTTGACGTTGCTGAACAGACTCTTTGTTTTCAAGAATCCCTGGTCTGTGTTCCACGGAACCTGAAGAAGGTGCTCAGAAAATGAAAGTGAATCATGCGCGAGCTTGAAGTCTGCGTCGCTGTGAAAGGCGTGTTTTTTTTTTTCCTGTGGTGCCTGGAAAACCCAGGAAGCCCATTCATCCCTGAGTTGGATAAAAAAAATTACACAAAGAAAAAAAGTGGATAAAAATTATTTCGAAGAACAGCGACTGGGGACCCTCCCCCACTTACCTTTGGCTCCCTTTTCTCCTTTCTGTGTCAGTCTTTCTGCTTGTTGGAGTCCATTAAAACAAAGGCACACAAGTGTTTGAAGCTCTTATGTGATCATGTAATTGCTGTTCATCAGCGTCCTCGATTAACCTTCCCGGGTTAACTTGTCCAAACTGGTTTCAGTGCCGTGAAGGGAGCTGCACAAGACCTCGAAGCTCTCTGGTTAAGAATTAACTTTCCACCTCCCCATGCCTGCTTCACTCCTTTTAACAGAAAATCTCTCGTAGCCGTCCCTGGATATTTGATTTACTGTACAAACACATAAAACAGTTTTAAAAGCCTTTCATTGCAACTTAATTTTTAGCAGTGGGCAGGCAAGAGTGACTGCTTTAGTATCAGAAAGTTAGACAGCAGAGTCCGGGGGGGCCTCATGGAAGTGAATAAAGAAAACACATTTTGAGCCATGAAGTCCCCGATGGTCCTAACTGGCCTTCGGGTTGGCTTAGTGCCCTTGGCTGCTGGGTGACTCCCAGCCCTGCCTACCAGCATCCCATTAACCATGTAACTTTGGGCAAATTATGCAAAGTCTCCGTATCTTCAGTTTTGTCATTATAAATTTGAACAGCACCCTCCCAGAGAGGTGATGGCCAGATAAGAGACAGGTCCCTGCCAGGTCATTCAGATAAGAATTACCATGATAACAGGTGTCTGAATGATATTCATGCAAATATACAGATATGGACATTTACATGCACACACAAGTTATGAAAATATCAGAATGGGTCACTGCCTTTGAAGTTCTGAAGATGGAATCCTGGCGGGGCACACACTTTAAGCAGGAGTGCGGGGAAGGCCCTGTGCTGCGTGGGGTCGCTGAGGCTGCCGGCCCAGCTGGTTGGGCAGACCTCAGCTGAGCCTGTAGGGAGTGGGCTGGTGCACCTGGGGCTTTGCCTGAAGGCCGAACAAGCAGGACCAGGATTTCAGAGCAGGATTTCCAGGGACCTGTGCTTTGACGGTGACACCACTGAACTGCGGCTATCACATGGGGCAGCCTGTGGGAACTCGGGAGCAGACCCCGCTTCTCAGCTCCTTAACCGTGCATGTCGTGACCACACATCGGACTCCTGCCTCCTTTGCACAGCTGGGGAAAGGCCGGTTGCCAGAAGCGCAGGACGCTCCTGGTCAGGCAGGTTCCCACAGTGACAGGGCTGAGGCCGGAGCCCGTGGACTTTCCTGGCCGAGCTGGCCACTGTCTTCCTGGGGCCCCTGAGCTTTAGATCACTGTGCTTCTTGGAGCAGTGATGGCGAACCTTCCAGGGCATTCAGGATAACAAACAGCTGGCTGTGGCAGGTGTGCCCTGGGTTCGCCACCACTGTCTTGGGGGCACTGTTGGAGATCAGCTTCCCCGGCCGTTCCTCTACTTGCCCTCAATCACAGCGCCATGTCCTACTTGTGATTTTCCGTGGCTTTTCCACACCCGTGCATAAGAGGCAGACAGAAGGGCTTTTAGTAAAAGATGGGGGAGGGAGGCAACTTCAATCATCACCAGCAGAGTCAGAGATTACATTTATTTATATTTGAGGAGATCTAGAGCCCAGTACCCAAAATGTGGTTGAATGTGCAAAGGGTTTTCTGTAAGAACACTCTTTCCCAAGGTTTTGCTTGGTACCGTGAGGCCAAGCATATACTCACCACCTGCTTTTTTGCTTGTTGCGTAATATTCTCCCCAGTCCCTGTCTCCCTGCCACCCCAGGAGTAGTCTTGTGCCTTCTGTGATGGGACCCTCTTTGTCCAGTTACCAGATACCGTGTTCATCTCAGCAGGACATAGCATGGTTGTGCCCAGGTACGGGGAATGGAAGCTACCACATCCAGAAACTTCCAAACTGTCAGCCCTCTCCGGAATCCAGAATAATGAGGTCGGGACAAAGAGATCATGAAAAAAGAGAGATCATGATTAGACACACTGACAGAAGAAGCCTATTAATGAAAAACAGCTCGAGAAAAGCTGGCGTAGAAGTCAGCGTCCACTGTAACAAGCTCCAGCAGAACTTGGCTTCGTAGAAGGAGCCTGAGTCCCTTGTTAACGCCTCGGCCCGCAAAAGCAGCTGCATTTGATGGTCCATGGAGCTTATGGAACCGTAACCGCCCCATCTTGGAAAAAATGGTAAAAGTCAAAAAGTTTCTAATGAAAAAGTCCATCTTTAGCTTTGCTCTGCGAAGCTCAAATATGGGGAAGTAAAAGCCTATTTGCAAAGGAAACAAATGTTGGTGTCAGTGGTCTAAGTATTTAACCATTTTGATAAAAATCTGGAAAATTTCCCACCGAGTTTTAGCCCACTGAACGACATTGTTCAATGGTTAGTAATTTGTGTGACCTTTGGTAGAGAAGTCCTGTCTCTGTTTTAACTAGGCTTAGTTCACTTCACACCCTAACTGTCCTGATTATCCCAGCTCGTCTCACACCCACTAAAAAGGCTTCACAACCTTAGACGTGAATTCATTTGAAAATGTGTGGCTTCAAAATAATTTTTCTGAATTTTTGTTTGTGCATGGACACAGCTTTTGAACCGTTTGTTTGTTTGTGGTGTTGGGGGTTGAACCCCAGAGCCCCCCGCTTCTAGGCAAATGCTTTGCCATTGAGCTACCCCCACAAACCCATCTTCTGAATGTCTCTTGTATTGGTTTTTTGTTGTGTTGTTGTCATTGTTGTTTGTCTTTTAGACACAGGGCCTCACTGTGCAGTCCAGGCTGGCCTTAGGCTCACTTTGTAGCCCAGACTGGTCTCGAATTTGCAGTGATCCCCTTGCCTCAGCCTCCGAGTGCCGGGATTGCAGGAGTGCACCACCATGCCTGGCAGTTTTCACCTTCTTCCTATCAGCTAGTCAGTTCAAATATGGACTGATGGCTGGGTTCTTGCATTACTGGCAACAATGACATTGACCCAGAAGTCGCATATGCCTTTGCACCTTTGATTTAGTTTTCGTGGTGCCACTAGTAGCTCTGTTCCTGATGGTATCTTTTTCACAAGGTTTTTAAGAAGTTAGAGAATATAGACAAGGCACTTCCGGGGCCAGGTGTGCGTAGAGCTCCAATGTTCCCTTTCTGCGCATTGCTCCTCTCCCTTCTGTCGGCGGGAAGCCTGCCTGGAGCAGTCAGTGCTGGCCAAGGCCGGTTCTCCTCACACACAGAGCCGCCCTTCATTCACCTGGCCCTGCACTTCCTGTACCAAGTGCCTCCCTCATGTGCGTTTTAAAACGACAGCTTTAAGGGCTGGAGATTTAGCTCGGCCGTGTCAGCACCTGCCTGGCAAACACAAGGTTATGAGTTCGATCCCCGGTACCAAAAGAAAAACAAAAGAATGGCTTTACCAAGTTACAGTTCACACAGGACACGCTTTTCCTAAGCGTGCAGCTTCGTGAGTGTTTTTACTTCACTCACGGAGTTGCACAATTTTAGAACATGTTTTATCACCCGAGAAGAAAACCCTGCACCCATGAGCAGTGAGTCCCCTGCCCCGCCAGCGCCCTCTCCATTTTCTGTCTCTGGATTTGCCCCCTTTAGACATTCCCTCTACTCGGCATCACCCACCAAGCAGCATTTCACGTGTGATGCTCGCAGGGGTCCCCGTGTCCCTGGCCGCCTCAGCCACCGCTCCTCCTCAGAGCCGGGCGGCGTCTCAGCGCACATGGAGTCATCTCCGTCGTCAGGGAATAATCAGGTCGGAGCATCTGCATCAGCCCTTGTTGATATGTTTTCAGCCGTCTTGGGTACCGGTAGCTAAGTGGGGTCTCTGGGTTCTGGGGTGACTCTGCGGCCTCTTGAGGATCGCCAGTGGTTTCCCAAGGCATCGGACCCATTTTACACCCCGCCCCCCAGCACGGCGCTAACCCAGATACTTTTCCTTACGTAACTATCAAAAGGTGAAGAGAGCAGGGTGTTTTTCATTTTTAAAAATACTTCTCTGCCATAAAGAAAGGTAAACTTGAGTCATCTGTAGGAAAATGGTTGAACCTTGAGACCGTAAGGTTAAGTCAGATGGATCCGACACATACGAGAAACGCTAAGTGTAAATAAAGAGCAAAGTGATAGATAATAAGGAACAGAAAGATAGCTCTTTTTCCAAACGGAAGGGAACCAAGAGAAGGAGGGGGCAGAGGGGAGAGGAGGGAAAAGGGATGAGAAAGGAGGTAAGATGGGTTACACACGTGCACTGACTCCCCCCAGGAATGTAAGCATCATGTACTGCACACGTGCCAATGAAGAATCTGTATTGTAATGGAAAATAAAAGCTGTGTTCACCCTTCCTAGTGGATCCTGTGTCTCAGGTAATTAACAGCAGCATTTCTGTCTCCCAGCGTCCATCCACAAGGTGGGAGTAGTGTGGTCACTCAGTGCGGTGCATTTTCATTACTGTATTCTCCCCCGGTTTCTCTGTGGCCCTCTTGTCATGCATAACGGTGTCGCAAGCCATTGGTGTTGTCTTTGCTTCCAGGAGAGGGGAGGTGGCCAGGTGGCCGGCTGATGATGGCTGTGGACTGGGGCTGCTACTGGGGCAGGAGTCACCAGGATAGGGCCTCCCTCAGGTTTGCAGCCATGGGGAGACGTGGGGTCTTGGAATCCTGACTGTTCAATAGTGACTGAGAGCGCAAGGGCCCCTTTGTCCCTAGACGGTGTTTGATGCAAAACTTTGAAGAGACTCAAGGTTATAAAAGACATCACCAGTAAGGAACGAGCTCCAGACTCCCTTTTTGGGGGGAGTTTGTGGGGGTCGGGAGCTACACAAAGAACAATGATGCTGACACAGCCACGTTCATCACCCACAACCGTGGGTCTTTGGACCGTGGTCTACATTCCTGTGAGTGGCGCTAATCCTCGAGGGCTTTGGTTCTTAAGTATTTGGAACTCATCTCCCAAGGAGGAGGCAGCAGGGCTTTGCATCACCGGCTTTACAGACGTCGAGCCATTCCTTGTTGATACAGGCCTCATCTTAGTCCTCCACTGCTTTGCTCATGCGCTGTACAAAAGAGGACTGTCTCCGTGTGTGCTACTAACTTTTTCCTGTTATTAAAAATGCCTCGTATTTCCAGAGACCTATTCTTGCCTTTCCTAGTGACCTTTCTCCCCGTTCTCCTGTCTTTCCAGCGTGGGCCTTTCCTCGGGTTCATATTTTCCTGATGTTTCCACAGGTTTCCTTGGCGGTAGGGGTGAGGTTGGTGCCGAGGGAACACATGGGGAGATAATTATTTCATGTTTCTTACTATCATGCTGTGTTTCTGACTGTCCTTGTGACCTTCTGGATGGAATATTTTCTTCTAGTTTTTATACCAATTTGAGCCAGGCTAATCGCTTTCCTGCTTTGTATCTTTTATTAAACAAACGGGCCAAAATTGACTTCTGGTTTTAGGCTGGAATCTGGAATCTTTCAGGTCCTATTTTTGTCTATTAAAATTAATAAATACCTCTCCTAGTCTCTCTTCATTCTCGCTTGCCATTTGGAAATGTGTTTTTCTGACATGAGTGGCATGTGCTTAAAGCTGGTATTCATAAAATGGATTTTGATTCTCTTTTAAAACTCAAGAGATATACACATATTTGGCTCTTATTTCACCAAAAAGCAGCCAAGGAATTACTGTCTTGTTATTGTAAGACAATGGCGAGGCAAGCAGGGGATGAAAATGTTGATAGACAGCTCTGCATTTGGAGTTAAGCTGTGGGTGACAGTTGTGAGGTCCTCATTCTGCGGTCACAGCTCCATAGACGGAAGCTAACGTGCAGCCCCTCTGCAGATAGTTTCTAACCAGCCATTGGTCCCAGGCATTTGACCAAACAAGGAGGACCTGGAGCTTCCCTGAGGTACAGATCCTCTGGTCCCCATGGGTGGTCCAGCACGAGGGCAGCACTGGAGAGACTGTGTCCACACCACTGGATGCAGACACCTCGATTTGGTCTTGCCTTGCTTTCTACCTGCCCAAATGCAGACCCAGGCCCTCACTGAAGAGCCCAGGGCCATTGGGCACTGAGACGCAGGAGCTGAGAGCTCCCGCATCCCTGGTTAGCAGAAGGAGGTAAGAAAGGAGAGATGACACTGCAGTGGTTTCCACCCTACGCCCTGTGGGAAGGAGGGGCGCAGACAGGGCACCAAGGGAATGACCCAGCCAGGGTGTCCCAGGGAGTCTAAATCAGACCCAGCTAGAGTCAGCTTGTTCAAGCAGCCAGGCACTCAGGGAGGGCGCTGGAGAGAAACCAGTGAAGGAACTGATCATTGGTCTTGGAGGTCGCTGAGAACAAACTGAAAGGATCGCATGAGGGCCTGGTTAGACTGCCCTGCTGGACTGGCTGAGATACATGCGTGTCCAGCTTCCCCAGGAACCGCAGCGGGTCCTTCCTGTGCATGAGCTTCCTCCCTCCTCACAGTGAGCCCCAAATCTCCGATGACACTGCTGGGGGTGAGGGAGGAGGGACTGTGACAAGTGAATGTGGAGCGGCCACTGAAGCCCCAAAGGGGT
>PVJX010048272.1:0-11529 GCA_004027295.1 Dolichotis patagonum
GCCTTGGAAAGGCCAGAGAGCCCAACCCAGACGTTTGTTTTCATCTGCTGTGAGGCGGCGGCTCACAGGCCAAAGAAACGGGTCTTGCTTACTGTAGGGCTGTTACCAAAAAAGGCCTTTTTTTGCTCCAGAGCACTTGGCGGCACGCGTTGCAGCGGGGTGACTAGAGAGGTTCAACCCTGGCTTCCTAAGTCAGCTGACTGCACGAGTGCTAGGCCACGAGAAACCCCATCCCTGGGTCCTCCTTGCCCCCAAAGGGTGGGAGCACACGGTAAGGCAGGAGGGAGACTGCAGGGAGCTTCGAAGGGCTCAGGCTCTTGGTGACCTGCTCACACCTGTCAGCCTACCATGCTTTCAGTAAAGGCCAAGTGGAAAGCTGACCTTTGCTTCCATTTGAGGAGGGATTCTCTGAGAATGTTAGCTCAGTTGGCAAAACTGGGGAGTCAGCTAGAGGGAAAGAACTTTGAGGAGACAGCACTGGAGTTTCCTCCCTACAGTCCTCAAGACCCCCCGAAACCAGTTCTATGCACCTGTGCACCTGGTGTCTTAGATGGAGCTTCCCCACCTGCCCTTCCCGGGCGCAGGTCCTGCGCACAGAACTCATGGTGTTATGACATGAGAAGAGGGAAGGGGAAAATTCATCTCCAAAAACACAGGAGTTCCTGTCTCTCACAATCTTCAACATGTCTCCAAACAGGGCCATCTCAGACAAACAGTTAAGAAGCAGCTTATCACCATAAACCCCGGTGATTCTTGGGGGGAGGGGTTATGGAGAGAGCTGTGTTTTTTAAATGATTGAAACTGTAATGGAAGTCTGTTTAAATGCATGCTGATTCCTAACTCAGTATGTCTGAAGACACCCTGGCATGTGTATGTGCGTGTGTGTGTGTGTGTATATATATATATATATCCTTTAGTAACAGCGAAGACAGAGACAGACAAGGAGATAGAGACATATGTGTGTGCATACCAAACATAACACTATGACACAGAATCCAATTTGCTTTCTCTAGCTGCCTGGCTGGAAGGTTGTGGCTAAGTTGCTAGTTCTTCACTATTTTTGTTTTAATGAAAGGAAGGGCTGAATAAATAATGTAAAGAAATAGGCTGACCAGCCAAACCAAAGCTAAGGAGCCCCTGGCTGGTGGGGATGTGAAGCCATCTCCCAGCCCAGTGTTTTGACTCACTCCAGGGTAGCTGTGGTGTGGGGTGGGCTGGAGGATGGGAGAGTGAGGCAATGCTCTCAGCAGCTCTCCGCATAGGAATCACTACTCTGAGCCAGCAAGCCAGAAGTTTATTATTGCTCTGGAGTGCACAGTGAGCTTACTGTTTTGCAAAAACAGAAATCTAGCTGCTCTGAGATGAAAGAGCGGTTCTCTTAAGGGCTCTTCCTTCCTTCATTTTCCCTATCAGAACCCCCCCCCCTTTTTTTTTGCTGCTGGGGCCTCAGAATGAGTGGAGGATTAGGATGCTGGGCAGTACTGGATATGGAAATGGACTCTAGAGATCAAATGTCAAAATAAACATACTTCTTGTTGCTTCAACTGAACTTTATTACAATAGCAGTAATAATAAGAACAATCATCCCTGTTTTATAGTTTTACAAAGTACTTTTACACTAGCCAGCAACAGTACCAACACTATTATCAGTACTAATAATGACAACACTTAGTGGCAGTTTCCTGTATGCCCAACGCGGTGCTCTACATACTGTATGATGTATTTATGCTATAGTCTCCAATATACAGGTTCACAAGTTCTGCATAGGAAAACTTCAGTGACTCAATCTAGAAGGGGAGGCTGGGATTGGTTCTGAAGATGCATTTGCCTAGCACTTTACATATAAGATTGTATGAGCACCCCAAACCACCTCTAAGTTTGTAAAAGCTACCTCTCAAATCAGATTTACTGGATTCAAGTCCAAACTCCAGCTCCAAATGTTTTGGGCAATATTTTCCTAGTCTGTAAAATTGAGTTAACTGAATCTACTTTGTAGCTAATAATAGGAAGTTTTTGTTGTTGTTGTCATCTTTTTGTCATATGCTTTTCTTTTATTTATTTTTTGGTACTGGGGATTGAACTCATGACCTCACACTTGCCAGGGAGGCACTTGTGCTGTTGAGCTAAATCTCCAGGTGGCTATTGTTGTCTTTTTGAGACAGGGTCTTGCTGTGCAGTTCAGGCTAGTCTTGAGTTCACTTTATAGCCCAGGCTGATGTCAAACTTGCAACAATCCTCCTGCCTCAGCTTCCCAAGTGCTGGGATTACAAGTGTGCACCACTATGCCAGCCTCAATAATAGGAGTTTAGTAACACAGATAATGCACCCTCAATAATGTAGATGACATGTAGGTAATAAGAGTTTAATAATACAGGTAATATACCTTCAATAGTGTAGATAAATTGTTTTTATTTTTTATTTTTTTGGTACTTGGGATCGAACTCACTACCTCACACTTGCCAGGCAGGCGCTTATGCCACTGAGCTAAATCCCCAGCCCCTGCCTTTTTTTTAAAATAGTGTAGATATTAAGGGTGATACAAATAAACCACTTTGCAGTGTCTTGCCCATAGCAAGTCTCAGTATGTAATAATAGTAAATTGCCTCTAACTTTGACAAGGATCAACCTGAAATCTGAAACAACCTTAACAAGTTAAGAGCTGTCAGTCCATTTTACAGAAGGAAAACAGAGATTATGTAAATAACCAGTTTAAGATTGCAAAGCCAATATGTAATAGTTAAGAAATTACAATACTGGTCACAGGTTGGCAGAACTGAATCCCGTTACATTGCCTCCCCTCCTCCAGCTTTCCCTAGGTGGGGATTACCTCAACTGTGATGAAATTTAAAAAAAAATAACACAGACAAATAAAGAGAAGAATCATTTGAAATGCCCCAGCAGGAACAACAGATAATGTTGTTTTGCAGTGAGCAATGACGATAAAGAGGGGGCTGAGGATTTAGCTCAGTGACATAAGCGCCTGCCTTGCAGGTGCACCATTGAGTTCGATCCCAGGTACCGATTAAAAAAAAAAAAAAAAAAAAAAAAAGATAAACAGTGATCTTATAAGGGGAAAAAAACCCATCACCTCTTGCGAGTTCTGGGGCAGTGTGGAAAAAAAATCACGGCACGTGAGAAAGAACTTTCAGAACTTTCAAAACTGAGTCTCAGCTGTATAAAAAGCCATCAGTTATGAAACGCTGCCCCCACCTTCTTTTATCAAACCCCAAATAACCACTCACCTGTTTGGCCTCTCCAGCCCCACCCCCTCCCATCCGAAATTGCAGCTGTTTGAAGCCTGTTGACTGTTTTTCACTTAAAGGCCTCCGGATGATCTTAGCTTCTTTAAGGTTTTGAGCCAAAATTTTTAGAGTTCGGCTAGGGGGAGGGGTAGCTCACCCGGAATTCATTTAGCGCCATCGCGGAAGCTCCGGTTCCTAGACTAAGAGACAAAAACAAATCCGAAAGGCAGTTTTTACAAGATTAGAAAACAGTTTCGTAGGTGCTTCGGCATTATTGGTGCCAAAGGAATGTAACACCCATAATAGGTACGGGGCGGGAGAGTTTACTGCAGACAAAATGGATAATACTTTATATGAAATTCATAGCGAGACACTTCAATTCACTGCCTGGGAGGGACTGGGTGGGGAACAGGGATCGGAAACGACGCTTGTGTTTTTTAAATGCGTCTTTACTTGGGAAAGCAGGGCAGGGAAAGGAAAGGTCATCGTCTGTTTGATTTCCACCCTCGGCCCGGGACTGCCAGCATTAGCTCGCCGGGCCTCAGCTGTTGTACACACAAGGCGGCGAGGGGGGAGGGGAGGGCGGAGGCGCGGAGGAGGGGCCGGCTGGGAGGAATCTGGGCGTCCTGCCGCGCATGCGCCTTTCCCGAGCAACAAGTGGGCTCCACAGACAGAGGAAGTGTAAAGGGGGTGGGGGGGAACTGGTGCAGAGCATGGCGGTGACGTCAGCGCTCCGCCCGGGCGGCATCCCGCGCGGCCAAGCTGGGGACAGCGCGAGCCGCAGCCCGAGCAGGAGCGCCGAGACGCGCCTCTGGAACGTAGAGTAACAATCACAACCCCACATTCCGGGCGAGCGCAAGCGGGAAGGGATGCGACTAGGGCCGAGGCGCCGTGCTAGCGCCTTGCAGCCAACGTGAGCGCCGCCAGCCTCCGCGGCCGGGGCGCCCGCCAGGCCAGGGGGCGCCAGGAGCCTGAGTGCGTGCACTCCTCTCGTGCGTCCTGGAAGCGGTGGCTGCGACGGGTCCCGGCGTGCAAACTCAGCCGCCACCAGCGGAACAGCTGACCCTACGGAGGGGAGAAGCTCCTCTCTCGGCTGCCACCCCCCTCCCCAGGCCTGCCGGGGAAGCAGCGGCTTCAGCAAGATTGGACCTGGGCAACGGGTGGTACAGCCCTCTAGCCCTGGCCCCAGGGTGCCTGGCGGGTAGAGGACGAAGCTCATAGGGGGCCCCGGGGGAGAGGAAGACACAGCCCCCTCCGCGTGTCCACGCACCAGCCGTTCCGGGGAGGGGGCCCAGAGGCAGCGGCGGCCGGCACCGGACACCCTCGCCCCCTCCCCCCGGACCCGGCGCGTCCAGCCCCGATCCGCGACACCAGGAAGAAGGCGCCTGAGCTCCTCTCCCGACGCGACAGCCGCAGTAGGAGGTGGGGGCGAGGAGCGCGCCGAGCGGGTGGAGAGGCGCTGCGCCTGCGGTGGAGACTCGCGCTCCCTCCAGCCCCTGGGGCAGAACTTTCTCGCCCCCTCTCCTCCCTCCCCCGCAGCCGGACTCCCTCCCCAGCCAGCCCGTCCTCCCGGAGGAGAAGGCGCCGAGGAGACAGCCCGGGCGGGGGCCTACCTTCCCCAGGGCTGGCATCATGTCGGCAGCGCAGGTGTCCTCGTCCCGGAGACAATCTTGCTACCTGTGCGACCTGCCCCGCATGCCCTGGGCCATGATCTGGGACTTCTCGGAACCTGTGTGCCGCGGCTGCGTCAACTACGAGGGCGCCGATCGCATCGAGTTCGTGATCGAGACGGCGCGGCAGCTCAAGCGGGCGCACGGCTGCTTCCAGGACGGCCGTTCCCCGGGGCCGCCACCGCCTGTGGGGGTTAAGACGGTGGCCCTGTCGGCCAAGGAGGCGGCAGCAGCGGCGGCTGCGGCTGCAGCGGCCGCGGCGCAGCAGCAGCAGCAACAGCAGCCACCTCAGCCTCCGCAGCAACTCAACCACGTCGACGGTTCCAGCAAACCCGCGGTGCTAGCGGCTCCCGCCGGCCTGGAACGCTACGGCCTGAGCGCCGCAGCTGCCGCCGCCGCCGCCGCCGTCACGGTGGAACAGCGCGGCCGCTTCGAGTACCCGCCGCCGCCGGTGAGCCTGGGAGGTGCCGGCCACGCAGCGCGGCTGCCCAACGGTCTGGGGGGCCCCAACGGCTTCCCCAAGCCGTCACCGGAGGAGGGACCCCCGGAGCTGAACCGTCAGAGCCCCAACTCGTCAGCGGCGGCGGCGTCGGTGGCGTCTCGGCGTGGAACGCATGGTGGGCTGGTGACTGGGCTGCCCAACCCGGGGGGTGGCGGGGGACCCCAGCTCGCCGTGCCTCCCAACCTTTTGCCGCAGACGCTGCTTAACGGCCCCGCCAGCGCTGCTGTACTGCCCCCGCCCCACGGGCTGGGCACTCGTGGGCCCCCCACGCCCGCGCCGCCAGGGGCACCCGGGGGCCCTGCCTGTCTCGGGGGTGCCCCGGGCTCATCCGCCACGGCGTCGTCAGCGGCGTCTTCGACCTCGTCGTCGGTGGCAGAGGTGGGCGTGGGTGCCAGTGGCAAGAGGCCTGGCTCTGTGTCCAGCACAGACCAGGAGCGCGAACTCAAGGAGAAGCAGCGCAACGCGGAGGCCCTGGCCGAGTTGAGCGAGAGCCTGCGCAACCGCGCGGAGGAGTGGGCCAACAAGCCCAAGATGGTCCGAGACACTCTGCTCACGCTGGCAGGCTGCACGCCTTACGAGGTGCGCTTCAAGAAGGACCATTCGCTCCTAGGCCGTGTCTTCGCCTTCGATGCCGTCTCTAAGCCTGGGATGGACTATGAGTTGAAGCTGTTCATTGAATACCCCACCGGTTCAGGCAACGTGTACTCCAGCGCGTCCGGTGTGGCCAAGCAGATGTACCAGGACTGCATGAAGGACTTTGGTCGGGGTCTCTCCTCCGGCTTCAAGTACCTGGAATATGAGAAGAAGCACGGCTCCGGGGACTGGCGCCTGCTTGGGGACCTGCTGCCCGAGGCTGTGCGCTTCTTCAAGGAGGGCGTGCCCGGTGCAGACATGCTGCCCCAACCCTACCTGGACGCCAGCTGCCCCATGCTGCCCACGGCGCTGGTGAGTCTCAGCCGCGCCCCTAGCGCACCTCCGGGGACAGGGGCCCTGCCCCCTACCGCGCCATCGGGTCGAGGCACAGCCTCCAGCCTGCGCAAGAGGAAGGCATCACCTGAACCCCCAGACTCAGCCGAGAGTGCCCTGAAACTGGGCGAGGAACAGCAGAGGCAGCAGTGGATGGCAAATCAAAGCGAGGCACTGAAGCTCACCATGTCCGCGGGGGGCTTTGCGGCGCCGCCTGGGCACGCGGCTGGGGGTCCGCCTCCACCGCCCCCACCCCTGGGACCCCATTCTAACCGGACCACCCCTCCAGAGTCCGCCCCCCAGAACGGCCCGTCCCCTATGGCTGCCCTCATGTCGGTGGCAGACACTCTGGGCACGGCGCACTCGCCCAAGGACGGCAGTTCCGTGCACTCTACCACTGCGTCCGCACGGCGCAACAGCAGCAGCCCAGTGTCGCCCGCCTCCGTGCCGGGGCAGCGCCGCTTGGCATCACGTAATGGGGACCTGAATTTACAGGTGGCGCCCCCGCCACCTAGTGCCCACCCGGGCATGGACCAAGTGCACCCCCAAAACATTCCGGATTCCCCCATGGCCAACAGCGGACCCCTCTGCTGTACCATTTGCCACGAACGTTTGGAAGACACACATTTTGTTCAGTGCCCATCCGTCCCCAGCCATAAATTCTGCTTTCCTTGTTCTAGAGAGAGTATCAAGGCCCAAGGGGCCACCGGTGAGGTGTATTGCCCCAGCGGAGAGAAATGTCCCTTAGTTGGGTCGAATGTACCTTGGGCCTTCATGCAGGGCGAAATCGCGACTATCTTAGCTGGGGATGTTAAAGTGAAAAAGGAGAGAGACCCTTGAACCACAGGGCGGCTACCTCCTTTGCCCTAGACCAGCTCCTCTCCAATCCAGAGGGCCCCTCCCCCACCTCCACCTTTCCTTCCCTTCCCTCCCCCCCAAGATGTAGAATTGTGAATATAACTGCAAAAAGTTAGTCTTATGTATAGACATTATTTTCGTCGTATGTTTCTATATTTTGAAACAAAGGTATGTAACTTCTTCATTTGAAGGATAAGCTGGTTTGTGTTAAGCAGTATAATATTGGTTGGGTCATTCGCATCATATTCATTAGCATTTATTTGGTGGCAGAATGTTTGCCTAGGTACAAAATTAATAGCCCTTAGCAACGACTGCTGCTGTGTGTATTTTTGTAAATGTTATGCACTCTGAAAGGAAAAACACACACAAAAGAAAAAGACTTTTTTTTTTGCCAAGGCCAGTGTTGCTGCCTCAAAAAAAGTAATGATGATGATGCTATAAAATGGTGAAAGCGTCTTTCTAAACAGCCCCAAGTGTTGGAAGTCTTCACTTTATTTTCTGTTTTGTTTTGTTTTCTTGTTTTGTTTGCAAAAGTGGCAAGGGGGGTGTTGGGGGGGATGGGATGTTTTTTGTTGCAAGTTTGTGAGGGGAAGATGTTTTGGTTTGTTTCTACTGACCTGAATGTGTTGGATCTTCATGTGTTGTTTCCTTTTTGCTTTATTGATGCACGGATGCTTTTGAACCGTAGAGCGAAATGCTAGACATGGAGAATCTACTCTGTTTGTCCTTTATACATTTCTGTAGTTAACAGAACACTGTAATGTGCCTTGGAGCTTAGTAACTTGTAATAAATTCAATTGATATTAATTCTGCTGGGAGTCAGCAAGTTTGTCTTTCTAGGGCAAAGGGCACAGGACATCATCCCTACCTTCAGCCTGGGACTGGAGCACTTGTCCCTTTGTAAGCCCTCAGAGCTGGCAAGTGAGGAAGGCCCGTGGCTGCCTGGCGGCCCCTCCCCCTCACACCAGGCTATTTACATTCACCTCTTGGGAGGCGACAGTTGCTGACTAAGCGATTTCTGTTTACTCTTCAGCATCTCTATTTTCCCCCGGATATGGGGCCCAGCTGCAAATGGCATTGTCAGGAATGCTTTTTGGTGTCTCGCCCTGTGGCCACGAGTCTATACTGATGCTAGTACAGCTGTGATTTGACAAGTGGAGGGGGAGATCCTAGAAAAAAGCTAGGGTGCTTTGCGTTGTAGTTATGGCGGAATTAACTGTTAGTGCACATTTAAAACAAGAATGCCACGAGCAGGGAGCTGTCAGAGGGAAAAGAAAGGTTGTGGGCAACTGGGAAGTAAATGTTTGTTCTCAGCCAGGAGGATCCCACTAGCTTCCAGCTGATGTGTTGGAAAAGCAGTTGTCACCACACTGACTTCATTCTCTGCTTCCGCTTCCCTTAAGTATTTCTAAAGACAGGACACATAGCTGATCAGCTTTGGGGGGGATGGAAAAGCAGTGGGGGAACCCAAAGCCAGTTTTCAAAGCAAGAGTTGAAAAGCATCAAATAAATCATTCCTACTGGTTAGAAAATGCAACTATTCAATCAGCTTTTTTTTCTGGCGGCATTTGTAAAATGCCTAAGGGTGGGAAAGGGGACAAGAGAATTGTAATGCCTCCTAGAGCTGAGATCTGAGACCAGACCTGAACCTTCCAGGAACTGGGGGGAGGCAAACAAACCTGGTTTGAGCCTTGTACTTTACTGGAGGCAAATACAAGAAGAGTAGAAAACAGAAGGGAGGAAGCAAAACAAAACTCAGTGATCCTATCTGAAATTCATTCCTGGCCACACCCCATGCCTGGGCGGGGCCAGCCAGGTTTGGGCTGCTGGGCCTAGGCTGGAGGAAAAGGTAGAAAAAGTTTGTGCTCCTACCCCCCTCTGTAGCAGGAGTAGCAGGCAGGGAAAAGGGTATGGGCGCAGGCACGTTTGAAAACAATCACCAGTTAACCCAGAACAGCAATGTAGAGGTTGGGTTGGTGTTGGGACTTGCTGTTAATAACACCCTTTTAGTTTCTGTTCCTGCTTTTGCCACCACGATTATTGAAGTGGTACAAAACCAAGGTGTGTGTGTGTGTATGCACATGCATGTTTTGGGGTATGGATACATGGCAGTATTGATGAATCTACTATGGTGTCTTAATCCTGATACAGGGAGGTGCCTGTCTCACCTCTTTAAGAATCTCCCCACATATAAATAGACATTCGTGTCAGCTTTCTGCAAATGTGTCCTTGCATTTTCATCTGCTTCCAAGTGTTGTATTGGTGCTTATGAGTCATGAAACCTATTTTCATCCTCAAGGGTAATTAACTGGGGGGTGATAGTGCAGACTGTAGGAAGAGTTAATTCTAAAACCCATCCTCGCCTGGCTACTACCAGTCACACGTTTCACTTAAAGGTCTGTTGTGGCTTTCTCATAAGCTCGTTAATAAAAATCGAGCACATTTGCCTGGAAAATCCTTTAAGGTGTTCCCAACCCCCACTCTCGATACACACACTCCTGAAATGGGATGGCTTCACAGCCTGAGCATACGTGGTGTGTCTTGGGTATAATTTAACCACCGCTGAAGGAAGAGGCGCACATGAGCTTAGATGGGTGGATTACCTGTCTGGGTGTGGATCCTCTGAGTAGTGTCTGGTGGCTTCAGTGCACATCCTGCCCTGTTATCTGCCTCCTTGTGGGCTCCTGCCTGCCTGCAACTCTCTTCATTACTTCGGTATTATTTTGAGGAACTTGTAGGTTTACAAGACCCTTGATTACCAGTGCACATAGGTAGGCGAAGGGGCCTGTCATTAAGAGCTGAGCATGCTATAGTTTTCTCCCCTTTCTTGCTGCCAGGTGCTATTATTAGCAGGAGAAGCAGTAGCTGTAATAATAGGCATCCAGGAAAGGAGGCCAGTTCGGTTTCACTGAGGGAGGCAGCCTGACTTGATGAGACCTGGGGAGGCGGAGGAAGGGATGGGAGGCTGAGAGAGGTAGGGGTGGAACACTTAGGCTGGAAGTGAATTATAATGGTGCAGTTAATTAAAGTTTACTATGGCCAGGGGCCATTTGTTAAATGGTGGCTCTTCCTTTTTTTTTTTTTTTTTGAGACATGTGGCCTTTCTCTTTTCCTGAACTCATTCAGCTGCTGGTCTGGTTGCCTTAACCAGTCTTGATTTGATCTTCAGCGGGATTCCCCTTTCCCTGAAGCATACCATGCTGGATACCTGAGAAGCATTTTCTCTCTGGAATGTGAAGATTCTGTGGCTTTCAGAGATGCAGACCCAGCAGTCTCTGGGTGAGTCTGGGTTCCATTGGTCTCTGTGTCACCTGGGGTCTCCCTGCCCTCATTTCCTGCCTTTCTCACCCCCTCTCTGCTCAGAGTCAAAGTGGTCAACATTTGAAAACCCATACTTCACCTATTTATAGTGGCTTCGCTTGTATTCTCAGCCCAAGCAGCATGTTTCTTTAAGTGGACATTGTGAGAAGGCAGTGAAGCCTAAATTGAACAGCTCTGAGAGAACAGGATAATGGAGATCATTTCTTGTCCTTGACCTCCCAAGGCAGCACTGGGATTGCCCAGCGGTGAGGACAGCCGTTTCATCACGCCTGAATGTTAGCGTGCAAGGTGCATTTGCACATACGTCCACCCTAGGCTGACTGATATGACAAGTGCTGAAATTCACTTCTGTTTTGTTCTCTTTTTCTTCAGGAGGGGTGCATTTTGTTTTTGTTTTTGAGACAGAGTCTTGATCTGTTGTCCAGGCTGGACTTGAACTTGCAGTGATCCTCTGGTCTCAGCCTCCCAAGTGCTGGAATTACAGGCATGCGCCACCACGCCCGCTTCACTTTTGTTTCCTTGTAAACTTCACTGAGTAAAGAAAGTTGGAACTGGAAATAGCACCCCTGCAGTGCTGAGAATTGAACCCTGGACCTTCGCACGCTGAGCTATATGCTTACTCTCTCTCTTTTTTTTTTTTTTTTTTTTTTTGAGCCAGGGTTTCACTGTTACCCAAACTGAGCATGAACTGGTGATGTTTTTGCCTCAGGAGCTCTGGAATTACAGGCACGCACCACTATGCCAGGCATTGGAACTAACCCTTACTGTGATCTATAGAAATGTTTTCTAAACCTGAGGTCAGAGGCATCTTAGAAAACCTTAGTACTGGGGCTGGGGATTTAGCTCAGCGGCATAAGCGCCTGCCTTGCAAGCAGGCAGTCGTGAGTTCGATCCCTGGTACCGATAATATAAAAAAAAAAAATTAAAAACCTTAGTACTATAAAAGTTATGAAAGAGGCTGAAGGAGAAT
>PVJX010048273.1:0-11531 GCA_004027295.1 Dolichotis patagonum
CTTCAGGCTGCCAAAAGTCTGCCACACTCTCAGCTGCCCTCAGAGAGGGGTGGAGTTCCTTGTTCTCCTGGTACCACGAGTCAACCAAAAGGTGCAGGTCCCTATGTGCCAGGGTCTCTCTCCTTCGGGCCACCAAAAGTCTGCCACACTCTCAGCTGCTCCCAGAGAGGGGAGGAGTTCCTTGTTCTCCTGGCACCCCGAGTCAACTGCACAGTGCAGGTCCCAAGGTGCCAGGGTCTCTCCCCTGCAGGCCCCCCAAAGTCCACCATACTCACCTGCTATTTCTTTCTGATGAATTGACCATTCCATTTCCAAAGTTCTGAAATGGCCAACAGACCACAGAAAGAATTCTCTTTAGGCTCCTGTTTGAAACCAGCAGCTACAACAATCTGCTGGCCTTGCTTCAGGGCCACCAAGACTGCTTTGTTTCTCTAATACAAGCCATGCCTGTAAAGGTTTCCTTTCATTCGCTCTTCCATAACCCATTCCTACCTCCTCAATTAGTACTGATAAAAGTATTGTGCACTCTGACTCATGGCCCTTTTTCCAGTAAGAACTACTTGTCATTCCAGATCCCTGGGAACTGCAGATCTTTCTGTCTTTTTTTTTAATCTGTGGGCTACATTTCTGGGTGAGAGATAAAACACTATTCACAGTTTTCAGTAGGTCCCTGTATCTAAATTTTAACAAATTTAGTGTACTGTAATTAGGTGTCATAGTTCTTATTCTCTTACTGAGACAAAGTATGAAATACACACAGAGGGTATTTATATTGCCCTATAAGTTCAATATCTTGTCTATTGGATCCAAGGCCCAAACTGGCTGGCAAAACAGAAAGGTGAAAGAAAGGTATTTAAGGCATGGCAGTGTTGATGGAGGGAAAGATGGCAGGAGCCACAAAAAAAGAATATACTTTTCCATGTCCTGTCCTTAGTGATATACCTCCAAAAATTCCACACCTTCTAACAGCACATTCTGATACTGAAATGAAAAGGGAATAAATTCACAGATGAGGAAAGGACCCATTCAAACCAATCAACTTGCAAGCTCATGTGATATTTAGAAAACATTGCAGATATGAAATATATTAGCTGGTCTGATGCTGGGAGAAAAGTCAAGGCACACAACACAGCAGTCTCACCCACAATGAAACCTCACAGACATGTCATGAGTCTCCCATCAACCTTCCCACTCACTGAATGGGGAGGAATGGGACTTTACATGCATAACCTATGTTTATTGTGCCCCATTTGCTTTCACAATCTGTCCCTTGTAAAAAGATCATATGCATTTACAGTGTGCTTGAGACCCAACTGAGATTTTTTGTTCTGCAGAAACAAAGGCTAAGAGGCTGACTGGCCTTTCAGTAAAAGTTATCTTTAGAAACTAGATTACCCAAATGAATATAGCAGAAACCCATTTGGCAATGAGCCAAAGATCCCTTCTCTTGAAGTCCAGTCTGTTGCTAAGACAGCATTTTTCCTTCATTTGTCATACAATAAATAATGTTTGACTCTTATTACATCAATCCTAACTTTCTGATTTTCTACCAGATGCACTCTTTTGAAACAAAGGCAGTGGTTTTTCCTCTTTTCCTCATTTCTTCACTTTAGAGGGAACAAAGGACCCAGAAAAAGGCAGGAGAACCAACAAAATTACAGAAAGATGAAGTAGTTTCTGTGTCCCTTGGATTACTGCCTGACTTAGAAGTAAATTTGAATGGCTTTAATTCATGCAGCATTACTTTTCCCTGTCTTATCAGACTATTGGTGCTACACAGCCTTGTATTCCAACACTCCAATTTAATTATAGCCTTTTAAATCAGAGAAGGTGTCATAACTCTCCTGCATTTGGCCATTTAATTCCTCCTTAATCCTTCTAATTAGAAAGATCACTGGGAATGTTTTTCTTATCAGTAATTGTTTAAGCAAGTTTTTCACATGCATATGCAAAAATATTCTCACACATGGCAACATCTATGGGCAAGATTTCAGAATCTATGTCTCAGTCTGCTGACTAGTTTCTGTGGTAGAGCTTCTAGGGTGAAGAAGTCTCAGTTCAGTGGATAGGGGACATATCATATTTGGGATCCTTTAACTTCTATTTATCAGTTGCAGCTCCAGAAATCCTTATTTGTGTGTCTGGGGGATTATCTATTAACTTCTGAATTTGCAACTGGGTGCTAGCTTCTGTCCTTATTTACTTCCATGACACTCACTGCAAACACTAACACCTTTAGGGGAGTCTCAGGACATCCCATAGAACACTTATCTAAACCTATGGCCTGTTCTTTGGTCAAAGTCCATTTCAGCCACTCATTTCTTAGAATGCCTGAAACTTGTGCTGCACTTTTGTAGAGACAATTCTTGTTCAAGCTCTGGAGAACTCTTGTTCCCACCCTGACAGAGGCTACCTAACATTTCCCTTGCTAGGATTGCAGATGGACCCATGCATGTGGAGATATAGTGGGAAGAGGACTGTCATTCCTATCTGGATTTATTGAAAGATACTCCCTACTTTTTATCTTCTTCAAGAGGTTCAGGATGGACTAAGAAATGTTATCCAGGGGCCTCTAATTCAGAGGTCTCTTAGAGAAAAAAATCAGCTTTAATAACAATTCTATTATTGGGGTAAAAAAGGCCCAAGCAAAAGAAGTTGGTACAGGACTTCCATCTCATTAATATAATGTTTTAATTATTCACCCTAATCCAAGCTTCATGGAAATGGTTCTCTGTCATAGACATTAAAGATGGCTTCTTTTATATCCCTCTGCAACCCACGGCACAAAATTTATTTGCCTGTGAAAATTTTCTTGCTGACTTCAGACAACAAATTTCAGCAGTCCTTCACCTTTGTTTTCCTAACAGCTCACACCAGTTTGGGTTGAGTTACAAGTAAATATGGAAGAGGAAAAGTGATTTTAAGTTGAGTATAGGGTAAATTGTACTCTAGGAGGATATCTGCTGTCCTACAGCAATCAACTGTTAAGATGGCAGTCATAACAGAAAGACAGGAAAGCATAAGGACAATAGTGAGGAAATCTAATACACAGTGTGGAACAATTCTTTGCATTACAATTCAACTTTAATTTCAAAGTGTGGCAGAGACACAATTTTCAGTTGCATTTAAACTCACAGAAGTTCAAATGAATAACTACTACTGTCAACAAGATGCTATAATTGAAAAAAATGTGTCTTCATTAAGTTTCTTAACATTGGGAGACAATTTACAATACCCATGATTTAAAATGGATGAAGGTTCTTTGCTTCACATTTTATAGAATTTTCAGCCCAGAGGATCTGGGAAGATGGAGGAACAGTAGGCAGCAGAGTAACAGCCTGTCTGAGAGAAATAGTCCAGTTGCTGAAATATAGCATTGCGGGGAAGATAAGAAGGAAGGAAGTGGGTCCCCATGACACAGGAAGATCCTAAAGTGAAAATTGAAGCCCACAGAGAGAATACAAAATGAAAAACTTAAAGAGAAGAAAGCCATAGCTGGCAGCACATTCAGCTGGAGCCAGAACCACCATGTGAGAAATGCTGTTGAAATCTGGGGATCTACAGTCACAGTGAATATGGTGGCAGGTAAGTGCAAATGCCACTGCAGGGAGATGTGTTTGCAGAGGGGAGCAGTGGACTGGAGAACTGCACTGGCTGGCAGTGAGTGTGGGGGACTCAGTCCTCACACAGGAGTGGACAAATGGCCAGGGTCCATTTTGGAGTTGGACAGGATAAGCCTGGAGCTTCATTCAGCCACTCCTATTTCAGAGCAGACTGGTAGAAATTTCTTGGAAAGAGTCCTGCCCTTGTACACATTCCAACCATAGTCATTGCCATGGTTTCTCTAAAGGTACCTGCTTGTACAGAAGAAACCAGGACCATGAGAAAAGCAAGAAGCAAAAGGCAGTCTCTGGCATCCAACCCAAGCATTACTGGTTCAGGAGATGTAAACACTGAAGAGCTAGGGAGTCACACACCTGAAGTTTCTGAAGTAAAAGTAACTGAAGTAAAGAAAGAACTTTAAGAGGCTATAAAAGAAATTAGAACAGAAATACTATCTCTGGTACAAGAAGAAATGAGAAACATAATAAAAGAATTACTAAGAACCATTAAAGAGGAAACAGATGGAAGAGTAGAGAAACATAGAAAAATGAGGAAACCTTCAATGATGAAAATAAAAAAGCCTTAGAATACAAGAAACAGATTGAAAGAGATTACCAGGAAATTAAAAACTTCACTGAAGCTGGCAAAACTGCTTGAAAGAAACTAAAAATGGACAATCAAACCTTGAAGATAGCCTTCCAACTTGTGATTGTGAATGGAAAGTCTCTTAAAAATAACATGCAACCAGGAAGTAACAGTACAAAGGTTACAAGATGGGAGGAAGAAGTATAATTTAAGAATAAAAATTATGAGTGAAAAATAGGGGGTAAACAGAAATGAAATACAAAGCTATTTACAGAAATAATTAAAGAAAACTTCTGAAGCATAGGAAAATGAAATGATAAGTGAGATATACAGAACACAAGCCAGCTGTAACCAAAATATAGCTATATAGCTATAACCAAAATAAATTTACATTCAGATGTTTAATAATAAAGATCCCAGAAATTCAACACAAGAACAGAATATTAAAAGCTGTCAGAGAAAAGAAACAGATCACCTATAAAGGAAAACCAATCAGAATCATGACAGACTTTTCAACACAAACCATCAAATCAAGAAGAGCTAGGAATGAAGTATTCCAAGTCCTGAAAGAAAATAACCTCCAACCTAGATTGATGTACCCTGCAAACTATCTTTCAAAATAATGGAGAAAGAAGATACTCCCATGACAAAGAAAAACTGAAGGAATTCATGACCACCAAACCAACCCTACAAAAAATACTGAAGGACATTCATTCTAGAGAGAAAGAAAAAAGACAAGGGATTCAGGAACAAGGAAGAGAGTGCTTACTGAATGGGGCAGACAGTGGAATGAATGGGAAAAGTAGACAATCAACTGAAGAAAAATTGCATGGCAGAGATGAGGCAGAGAAGGTTGGCCATAATTACTAGTATAGATGGCCTCAATTCACCAATAAAAACAAACACAGGCAGAGTGGATCAGGAGACAGGGCCCATCAATATGCTTTATACAAGAAATCCATTTAACCCAAAAAGAAGGCTTATAGAGTAAAAGTCAAAGATGAGAAAACAATGCTCCATGTGACAGGGACCCAGAAAAAAGTGGGGTTAGCTTGATCATCAGCTGCAGAATGGCTAGAAAGCCATGACACTTTTATACAATGGAAAGCTACTCAGCTATAAAGAATGATAACCTTGAAGCTCTTGTGGGTAAATGGATACAACTTGAGATCATGCTCAAGAGTAAAAAGTTCAGAGTCACTTAGGTGAATAGAGGGTTGTCTCCCTACTATAAAAATGAAAAGAGTTAGTGGGATCCAAAATATATAATACATCCCGTGAAAGTGAAAGTGGAGGAATTGTCTAAAAATGGAAGGCAGTGGCATTGTTAGGCTATTATTATGATTTGAAACACATTGTTTTCATTGCTTAGTTTAGTTTGGTTGTATTCTGTTTCAGTTTGTCTACTTGTATTAGAGTTGATGGCATGGAGAGCTATTGCAAGGATAGGAGGATATATTATGGTAACCATTTTTGATTTCCTATTAGCTTCATTTGAAGCCCTGTATTCTTTTCATTGTTTTGCTTTGGCTGATTTTATTCTATTCTGTTTTGCTTGATAGTACCAAGTCTGATGGTATAGGCAACTAATTTGAAGACAATAAGATATACTATCATCCCTAATTTGGTTTGACTATTATCTTCTTTTGAAGTCCTTTAATGTCTGCATTGTTTTGTTTCAACTGGTTTTGTTCTGTACTGTTTTGTTCGATTTTATTATGATTGGTGATACCAGCAATTCTTTTGGAGACAACAAGAGCCATTATGGTAGCCATTATAGATCACCTTATATTTTTTAAGTTATGTATCACGTTCATTCTTTTTGTTATTGACTCTATTTTTTGTCTAATTTGTTTTTTTTCTCTTCAAAATAAAAAAAAGAATTTTCAGTCCAAGGCTTACTGAATCAAAGGCAGTGTGGCTTGGTAGAAGGGAGTTGACAATAGGATACTTGGGCATGGCATGGCATGGGTAAGGAAAAAGTCACCAAAGGAGTAGGGGAGATATATGTACACTCATATAAATCATATCCAAAGAGACTCACATATTTCACCAGGTGTTACCTCCCAATATCATACACAGCTATAAGGAAACAAATATCATATATCCATGATATCCATGATTTGGTCACCTACCAAAATCCCTATCTATGAGTGCATGATGCTTTGTTACAACAATTATACACCAATATAAAGCCACAATAAGTCATGATTGCAGGGGCTAGGGCACAGATTTTAACACAGGGAATGCAAAGTTAAACACAGTGGGCTGACTCCATAACCATGGACAAGGGTTGATTGCATGAAAAGGTGGAGAACCTGTAATTAGTTTATGCCACACATGTGACAAGTAGTAGGGCACAGAAGGTTGACAGTGTTTTGTTACAACACTGAACATAATTTCAGAGGTACAGAAACTATACAGTAGGTAAATAATGTGTGTAGCATACATTTACTCCACACAGTACCCTCAATAGCAGATTCCTCAGCAGTGTGAAGATGAACATCCACAACTGTAGCACAAGGAGCACTGGATGGAGCTGCCACAATAAAGTTAAAAGGCCAAAGAAAATCAACTGAGGTCAGGTACAATATTTCTAAACAAGTGTGGCTGTGGTGGTTGCTGGGATTCAAAATGGAATGAAGAGGCACGGGTGAGAACTTAGACTGTGGAGCAGCTCAAATGGCAACCTAGCTGTATGTAACTGTACAAGGTGCTACAACTTAAGTGTCTTTCAAAAGATCTATTTACAACCAAATTTCTTAACATTTCCTATACAGATAGAGGATATTAAAATCTGAAGCCAATATTTAGCAACCTGTTGCATTTTATCAATAGAGAACATAAGAAAGTGCAGTTTTGGAGTCATTGTCAATAGGAATGGATGATTAGGGATGATAAATATCACATTGCATATATTCTAGGACTGATATTTGAATACATTTATAAAATGCATTGCATAAGAGTCTGTCTTATCTCAGTAATGTCAAATGCATTGATTTATATTTTTAATATCTGAATTTTTGATAATTCATTCAAAACACCAAGCTTCTTATTATGTAGGAAATGTAAACATCTAGGAAAGATACTACACATTTGCAAATGCTGGTCATCAAAGTTAAGCATGTCTCAGAATTAGAAAGCTATCTTAATTACAAAACACTACAAAGAAAAACCTCATTTGATTATTTCAATCCTAGTATAAATATTATTTTCTAAAATTCAATTTCTATTCATTATTTCTCAAAGGTTTCTAAAGAAGAGAAACTTAAATGAAACTTCCTAACCAGATAAAGCACAGGGATCACATAATAAGCACATGGGCTCCTGAATGAAGACACTGTCTAATTATTCTCTTAAAATCAGACTCGTATGTATTCATCATCTCCACTGTTGAGTCACATTAGACCAAAAGTAATATGACTTGATGCAAAGAAATAAATAGAAATTAGTGACATGAGTATTGAGGTGAAAGGGACAAAATCACTTCTCCATAAGCAATAAAAGAGGAAGGATGGGATTTTGGCATTTACCATCAATACTAATCAAATGTACACTTGTGAGAATTAAAACTTGAGAAGAGGAAACTATGGATCTTAAAGGGAAAAAATGTATTGAGCAAAATAGAATTCAAATAGGCAGTACATAACTACATAAATACAATCAGGCAGTTATCTTAATTATACAAATGTGGTGGAGATAACCACAAAGAAAGATCTTAAAGGAAAAACATTTGTATATAATCATATCTGCAAAGATATAAACATCAAAAGACAGTACAGAGGCTAGCCAGGTGCAGAGAAAAATACAAAAATCAATCTTTCAGCACAGATGCTATTTTGTAACAAGGAAATTATGTTCAAACTGATTCTTACTACTACTGAATTGTAACATGGTTGATGTAAACTGTGCATATGATAGAAATCACTTGTGAATCTGCTAAGGAACAAAACTCTCTCTTTAACAATAGGACATTTCAAACTGGCTAGACATTAGTGGTAAATGGATATGGCTAACCCTCTTATGAAAGAACTATTGCACTAAGCATATCATTACTTTAAAACTCTGTAATGGTAATGTGAGTCACAGCATCAATGTATCTTTAAAAACATAGTAAAATAACATACACATGTCTATTTCCTTGTGGATATTACATTTACTTGAAAGAGAGCATCAGTTACTGCCTAATATGCAGTTCCTTTTGGAAAGCTAATATTTGCAAGATTACTTCATTTCTTTCTTCTTAACCCAGTAATGCTTCTTCCAAATTTCTTGACACTGTAAACATTCTAATGGAAATTTTCCTTTACTTTTAATTCTTTCATCACTGTTGACTTCATGGTGAAATTATGTAAGCTTAGAAACTGCTCAAAAACTGAGACTCATTGCCACTGATGTCTTTTTTTTTTCAGGTTTCCTCAGATGTTATCAACAGCACACAGGGATTTTAAAGTGTTAAAAAGGACCACATACACTTATGTCCTGATGATGTTGCTGTGGTATAGGGGTTTACTAGAGAATGGTTGAGCTGCATTGTCCAAAAGTAACCTCTTTGGTACCCATGGTTACCCAGTGATGAACTAGGGTTAGTAGTCTGCACTGAGAAGGGCAGCATGTGTAACATACAGTACACACCAGCCTTACAAGTTCAAAAAGGGAAGTGTAAAGTAGCTCAATAAAACTTTGTGATTGAGGTTCCCAAGAAGATGGCAGAATGGCAAGCAGCAGAGAAAGAGCAGCTCTGGGAGTGGTTGTCTAAGACACTGGAACATACCAATTAAAAGAAGACAAAAAGAGGGGAGTGAGTTCCCTCCATCCAGGAAGGATGTGAAGTGAGAATGGGAGCCCACAGATAGAGTGAAGAGAGAAACTTCTACAAAGAAGGAGGTAGCCTGCTGAACCCTCTCCTTAAGTTGGGACTCAGTACATGGGAGTAGTTCAGGCCTGAGTATACATGGCGACTGCTGGATGTTCCACAAGCCTCCATGGAGAGATGAAAAAGTGGAGTGGTACAGTGGATGTGGAGGACTGAACTGTGTGGGGGTGAGTGCTGAGGCCTCAGTCATCCTTTATTAGAGGGTAACTTCCCATCAAGCATCTTGCAGAGGCCCCAAGTGACTTCAGAACTCAGAACAAATGCTTGGTGTATCTAGTGTCTGCCACCTAAGCTCTAACCCAGAGAAAGGGCATTGACTGCTCCAGGTTGAATAAGTCTGTTCTTGGGCCCTACAGCCAGAACACAGCCTAACCTCCAGAGGAAAAAAATATGTAGTCTTGTTGAGATTATCCAGTACAGCCCCAAGGTGGGCTCGTGGAGAGCTGGTGACCTGCGCTCTGGGCAATTGAGCATCTGGCTAGCTACTGGATACACTGGACTGAGTCCCAGAAGCTCCACTGCCTTAGTGCACCATTCCCAGTGGCCTTCTCTAAGTTAGGGAGGCAGAGGCCAAGCTGGGGGACTGATGGCCCGGTAGATCATACCTGCCCCCTAGGATACAGGGCTGTGACCTGAGGTTCTTTGGGCTCTAGTTCACCATGCCCAGCATCTGCCTTACAATTTAGGGAGCCAAGAGCCTACAGAAGGGAGTTAGGATCATGTGAGGTGAGTCCTACTGCCCCAAGGTGGGCTCATGGAGAGCTGGCAATCTGCTCTCCGGGCAAAGCTTCTGGCTAGCTACTGGATACACTGGCCCGAGTCCCGGAGTTTCACCACCTAATTGCACCACACCCAGTGGCCTTCTCTCAATTTGGAGGCAGAGGCCAAGATGGGAGCCTGACAGCTCAATGTGGGCTGGCCTGGGGAGAGCTTAAAACCAGCACTCCCAGCAGTTGAGATCATACCCACCACCTAGGACACAGGACTGTGGCCCGAGGTTCTGTGGTCACCAGTTCATTAAGCCCAGCTTCCACCTTTGAATTTAGGGAGCCAAGAGCCTGTGGGGAGCCAGCACTGCTCCAGGAACTGAGGGTGCAGGAGGTAATTAGCCACACATCCAGAGGAAGATTTGGAACACCACTCAAAGCAAGGAAATAGAGAAAAATGACAAAAGGAAAGATCAAAAGGCAGGCTAAAAACTCAAGCCCACACCAAGAGAGCTTAGGAGCCATGTAAATAGAACAAAAAAGAAGCCATAGACCTGAAATGTCTGAAATGATATCAAATGAAATAAAGATGCAGCTAGGAGAAGCTATGGAGAAATTCAAATCAGAAATACTCGCCCAGGTAAAAGAAGAAATGATAAAAGTAGTGAAAGAAATAGTGAACACTTCTAGTGAAGACACAGCTAAAAAATTAGAGGAACAGAGCAAACAGATAGAATCCCTGAATGAACACTGTAAGAAACAAACAGAATACATAAAGCAGATTCAAAGAGATATACAGGAAATCAAAAATACTATTGAAAGCTGCCAAAACCTCCTCAATGAAAGTGAAGATAGAATTTCAGACCTTGAAGATAAGATCACAGCCAGTACACAGGAACAGAAAGATATTTTAAAAATAACAAAGAATCAGAAAATAAGAATTCAACACCTGCAAGATGATGCAAAAAAAACTAATATAAGATTAATAGGGATAAATGAAAAAGAAGAGGACAGCCCAAGTGATATCAAGAGGATATTTACAGAAGTAATAGCTGACACAAACATGAGAAGAGAAACTGACATTTGGATAAGTGAATCATATAGAACTCCAAACAGCCATAACCAAAATAGAGCTACACACAGACACATAATAATCACCATCCAAGATATCTAACATAAGAACAGAATACTAAAAGCTGTTAGAGAGAAAAGAGAGATCACCTATAAAGGAAAACCTATCAGAATCATGACAGACTTCTCAACACAAACAATGAAGTCAAGAAGAGCATAGAGTGAAGTATTTCAGATCATAAGGAAAACCACATCCAAACCAAACTAACGTACCCTGCAAAACTATCCTTCAAAATGGATGGAGAAATAAGATTCTTCCATGACAAAGAACAGCTGAAGAACTTCATGAACACCAAACCAACCCTACAAAGAATACTGAAAGACATTCTAGATACACATGGGAGAAAACCACCAAGCAAGGCAGACATTTAACAGAATGGAAAGCTAAAGATGCAACAGCAGAAAGACACCATGTCAACAATAAACCAATATATAACAGATATAACCATTAATGTAAATGGCCTCAACTCACCAATCAAAAGAAACAGACTGGCAGAATGGATCAAGAAATAACATCCAACAATATGCTGTCTACAAGAAACCCATCTAACCCAAAAGGACACTCATAGACTAAAAGTCAAAGGATGGAAAACAATACTTCATGCAACAGGAAACCAAAAAATAGTGGG
>PVJX010048274.1:0-11532 GCA_004027295.1 Dolichotis patagonum
CGGATCTCAGGAGACGCTCTTGCTTCTGGTTTCAACAGGGCTGTAATTTAAATGGCAAGGAATGGTTTAAATTCGATTTAAGAGCCAAAGCTCTTAATCTCCATGCTGTACTTACTACCTTTAGATTGCTACGTAAGGACTCCTAATCTATTCCTGAGGCTGATGTGTTATCTTTTACTAAACAATTACCCCCCAGATTGTGGCCTAAAACAGTAAATACCTATTTTCTCAGGCAGTGTCCATAGATTAAGAAACTGGGAATATGTGGCAGGGAGGGGTCTGCTGGTTCTCTGCTAAGCTGTGGTCAAGCTGATAGCAGGGTTGCCATCACGGAAAGACTCCCCTGGAGCGGGAGGCACTTCTTTCACAGGCCAGCCAGGCCTGCCTGGCTGCAAGACAGCAACACCAGCTCCTTAGGCTTCTTCCAGAGTGACTGGTTGTCTTAGTTACTTTTCTCTTGTTGCTGAGATAAAATACCCAACATCCAAAGTTAAAGGGAGAAAGGTTGATTTAGCTCACACTTTGTAAAGGTTTCAGTCTGTAAATGGCTGGCTCCAAGGCAGGGTGGAATGGCCGAGGGGCAGCAGTTCATGGTGGTGGAAGACAGCGAAAGCAACGAGAGAGGAGACAAGAGTTTTCCTGTCTCTTGTATGCAGGCTACACACCCTGGGGTGCGTGAAGCACTCACACCCATAACCCCAGCATGGACCACGGATCAATCACAAACTCTAGATTCAATTACCTATGAAAAGTCCACTCCTCATGACTGCATGAGGCTTTGGGGGAGATCTAGACACAAAACATAACACTGATCCAAAAGGGAGCAATGGGGGAGTCAGCAACATCGTTTTACATCTTGCCCAAGTGACTCGTGTCATTTCTGCACTGTCCTACGGTCAGCCTACTCAGCAGAGGAGAGAAGCACACAGGGGCACTCACCATCCTGAGGTGACGGTCATCTTGGAGGTGGGCCACCCTAACAGGTGCCTTTCCTGGCGTTGTGCTTTTTTAAGTTCCATAGGGAGAGCACCCAGATGGTCTCGTTTCAATTGTATTTCTTGCTTTTGGCGTTCTTACATCTGCTTCCAGTCATCACATCTAGGAATCTGTAAACCACTTTACTCTGTAATTATGTGCTCTTCTTTCCCAAGTCTATATTGGATCTTTGCTAAATTCTGTCAACTCCATAATTTACATGCATCCTGGAACCTGAATAATAACCTGAAATTCATACATGCTATAGACTGAATTGTATTCCCCAACTCCATATGCCAAAGCTCTAACCCCCAAAGCGACTGCAGTCAGACAGGGCCTGACGGAATTCAATGGCGTTAGGGTGGAGGCATGATGTGGTGGGATTCACGTCCTTGTACAAAGAGACACCAGAGAGCAGCTAGTGCCATCGCCATCCCCCAACAGCCCCGTGTGAGGACACAGCCGCCTGCAAACACAGACCTCACCAGAAACCCAACATGTTGGCTCCTGGTGTTGAACTTCCAGGCTCCAGAGCTGTGAGGAAATAAATTTCAGTTGTTTGAGCCACCTTGTCTGACGGTGTGTATCTCTTTATGGCAGGCACCGCAAGTAAACACGAAATGAAACCAGAAGCACATACTTTATAGTTATTGTGCTGATGCTGTGATTCCTAGGTGTGAACAGCACTGTTACTCCTCCTTGAAGGCCCATTTTGTTGTTGTTGTTTCTTTCTTTTGAGACAGGGTCTCACTATGTAGCCCAGCCTCAGGTTGAATTCAAGGCAACCCTCCTGCCTCATCCTCCAGAGTGCTGGGATTACAGGTGTGCGTCTCCACACCCAACTTGAAGGCCTATTCTGACAAGACCTCTGCGCTCCTGTGGATCTTCGTTAGTGCACATGGTGCCCAGCATAAAACGCCTGACAGAAGAAACCCATGTTCGTTTCTGCTTATTTCCCCTGGTGACTGGGCAGCCCCGGGGGCTGCAGTTCCGGGTCTGAAGCCAAGGTGTTCAGCAAGTTACATATATTAAATGATCTTCTGTTGTTTTTTCTTTTCGACACATCAGTTTAGGATGTGTTCAGCTTAATCATGGACTTAGTAGGTCATCCTCAGGGCACATCCACTGCAAAGTTCTATAAAGTGGAAACGCCACAAGAGGGGTGTATTCTTGACTCTACTTCCAGTCATCAAATCTAGGAATTCAGTGGTTTCTCACTGAATAAAGCAGAAAGCTGATCCTCCGTAGGGTTCAGGGAAGAACGGACTTGAGGACTGGCAGCCTTTCAGAAGTGGAGCTGTAGAGGGCTTAGCTGGCCTCTAGCTGTAAAAAGTCAGTTATTCCATGAGACAGCAGCTGACTGACCTTCGGGAGTGTGAGGCTGTCACAGCTCCTGGCTTTGAGAAGTGTGGTTACTAATGCGGTCATCGACCAGCTGGCCTAAGTTTAGAGCGGGCTCCAGCGGTCATGCATGTTGTGACTAAGGAACAATGAATTAATTGATCCTTTCCTTAACCCTTCATTGCACTGCCAGTACATTGTCATTCAGTGAGCAGTTCTGAGTAAATTAGTAAAATTATTTTTTTCTACTATATAGTAAACAATGCTTTAGACGTCATAAAACAACATTGAAAAGACAAATACAATAAATTTAAAGTCACGTGCATGACTAAAGTAAGAAGACCAATACATTTATCCATTTGACTTTTTTGTATTCTCTGAAAAAGATGGCTATTTTGAAAAAAAGATGATTATTAAACCCATATTACGACACGGAAACATGCTTTTTATGTAACATAAGTGAAGACTATGACTTAAAAATTATAATAAGCTAAATGTGGGAGCACATGCCCATAGTCCCAGCACTCCTAGGCAATTTTAGCAAGACCCTGTCTCAAAAATAAAGAACAAAGACAACAACAAAAGAACAAAAAGGGCTGGCAATGTAGCTCAGAGCAAAGAGGCTGGATTCAGCTCCAATAGCACACGCGCGCGTGCACTCACACACACACACACACACACACACACACACACATTAGGGTCGGAAAGGGTCTTCAGCACACCTAATCCTACGAAACAAACTGGTTTCGTCACCACTATGCGAGATACCTCCCCTACTCACTGAGAGGAAAACGAAACAATATGTCTAGATGGGGAAGAAAGACATGAGAAAACGATTTTATTGGCTTCTATTTAAGTCTATAATCTAATCTGAGTTAATTTTTGTATAGATGGACCTCTTGCATCAAGATTTTTGTTTTTGCTTTTAAATTTCTGCCTGTGTATACCCAGTTGCTCTAGCATCATCTGTTGAAATGGAATTTTTGCTTTGTTGAACTCTTTTGGATGTTTGTCACAATAAAAACAAAAGTGAAAAGAAAATCCAAGATATTTGTATAATTTTATACCTGGATTTCTGGTTCTGTTTCACTTAGTTTAGGGTATACCACACAGGCTGCGTACTGGGGCTATAGAATAAATTCTCAAATTGTTTAGCTTTATTGCTCTCATTTTATTCTTCTTTTTCACAATTGTTTTTAGCTATCTAGCTCTTTTTTATATACATTTTGTTTTGTTTTGTTTTTGAGACAGGGACTCACTTTGTAGTTTAAGCAGGATTTAAACTACAAAGTGGACTTACTACGTAACCCAGGCTGGCGTCAGACTCCCAGCAGTCCTTCTGCTCCAGCCTCTTACGTGCTGGGATTACAGGCGAGCACTGCCACCCTTTTTATGTACATTTTAGAATAACCTCAACTGTGTCTACCAAGAAATCCTTCTGTGATCTTGATAAGAATTGCACTAGAAGAGGCCGGGGACGTAGCTCAGCGGTGCAGCGCCTGCCTGGCAAGTTCGAGGCCCTGAGTTCGGTTCCCGGTATCAAAAAAGGAAATAGTAAAAAAAAGGACCAAAGAAAGACCCTAAAGAAAACCAATTACATTAGAAGAATCAATATTTAATGTTTCTTCTAATCCATGAACCTGATATTCTTTTATATTTATTTAAATCTTTTAAAAATTTTATTATTTATTTATTTAGTTTTGGTTTTTCAACACAGACTCTCACTGTGCGGCCCAGGCTGGCCTTGCACTCACTGTGGCCTCAAATTTGCAGGGATTCTCCTGCCTCTGCCTCCCAAGTGCTGGGGTTACAGGCAAGCACCACCACACCCAACTTTTTTTTTTAATCAATATTTTGTAGCATTCAGCACATAGGTCCTGTACATATCTTATTAGATATATTCTAGTTTGAAATATAATTTCCAGCTTTAAAGTCTTATCATTCTGTGTTCATTGCCAGTGCAAATGCTCCCTGGCTTATGAAGAGGTTTCATCCTGATAAAACCAACACAAGCTAAAAATACCGTTAAGTTGGAAGTGCATTAAATACACCCACATAGCTAAGTGTAGCTGCTCTGCACGTGTGAATAATACTTACATTAATCTAGTGTTGTTTAAAATCATCTAACACGCAGCACATTTTATTATAAAGCATTGAATATATGTAATTTTCTGAATACTGTACTAAAAATGAAAACCAGAATGGTGGTATGGGTACACATTCACTTTATCATGAAGTTAAAATAATACGACCATCGTAAGTCAGACCGTACACCTAGATGTAGCCATGCAAATGATTTTCGTATGAATCTTGTGTCCTGTGACTTTGCTGAACTCATTTAGCTGTTCTACAAGTACTCCCGTCTCCTGCAAATTTGTAGACAATTATGCCATCTATAAATAGGGAAAGGTTTACTGTTTTCTTATTTTGCAGGGGAGGGAGGGCTGATAAAAATGAAGAACCATGTGTCCCCACCGTGTAGCAGTGTACAGGTCATTTGCGTCACCCCAAAAAGTTCCTTGTGCAACCTCTCTTCTCTCCTCCAATCTGTAGCAATCATTGACTTACTTTTCATTCTTACTATTTTGCAGTTTATAGAATGCCATAGAAATGTAAGCATATAATATGTAGTCTTTGGATATAGCTTTCTTTTAACTTAGAAAATGCAATTATTTATACACAGTTTGTCATGAGCCACATTTGTCCCTTTTAGTTAATCAGTGTTGCTCTGTCACATGGAGGTTCCACACTTCGGTCAGCTTTTGTAGCACATCTTTATCCAGTCATCCACTAATGAGCACCTAGCTTACTTCAGTATCTTGGTCAATTTGAAAAATGCAGCAATTGGGCTGGGGATTTAGCTCAGTGGCTTAAGTGCCTGCTTTGCAAGCAGGCAGTCATGAGTTCAATCCCCAGTACCAAAAAAAAAAAAAAAAAAGAGACCCCCAAAAATGCAGCAATTAATATGGAGGTAAAGACATCTCTTTGACATAATGATTTGCATGTATGACCACAAGTGAGACTGCTGAATCAGACATAGTTATGTTTCTATATAGCAACTATTCTACTTAGCAACTTCTAAATTACCTTTCCTAAATGACATTCCACCAACAATGTGCAAATGTTCTCTTTTCTTCCCATTTCTCAAGCACTCATTTTTAATATTTTTGTCAATTGTCATTCTAACAAGTGAGAAGTGATATCTTATTGTTTTTAATTTGTATTTTCCTATTAATTAGTGATGTTGAGCATTCTTCATATGCCTGTTAACAATTTGTATATCTTCTTTTGAAAAATGTCTAATTAGATCTTTTGTGTATTTTTAAATCAGGATTTTTTAAAATTATTGAGTCATACAAGTTATTTACATATTTTGTTAACCCCTTGTCATATGTATGGTAGGCAAATGTTTTTCACAGTCCGTAGATTGTCTCTTCACTTTTTTGACTGTTTCCTTTGCTGTGCAGAAGTTCTGTAGTTTGTTGGGATTCCCTTTGTATACTTTTGTTTTTGTTACCTATGTTTTGTGTCATGAACAAAATGTCACTACTCAAACTAATGTCGAGTGTTATGTTTTGTTTTCTTCTAGTAGCTTTACAGTGTTAGGGTTTACATTTAAGTCTTTAGTCCGTTTTGATGATTTTTTGTGTATGATATGTACCCTGTAATTTTCAGCCCCCCCCCAATTCCATTCCTTATCATCTCAATGAAGGGGAACTCTGGGATTTTGCTAGGAGTGCCTGCAAGCTACAGACAGAAAGAAAATATTCACAAACCACATGTCTGACAAAGGGCTAATAACCAGACTGTATAAAGAACTCTTGGAGGCAACAGTAAAATGAGAAACAACATAATGAGAAATTAGACCAAAGGAATAAATAGGTGTTTCATTAATGTTACATATCTTTTCATGAAACAGCCACATCTAATTTGAAAAATGCAAATAAAATGATGAAATAACACTATACATCTATCATACTCAAAAATATAAAAAAAATTGACAACATCAAATCCTGAAAAAAGATTCAAAGAAATTGTTCCGCTTACATTTGGTAGATGGAGTTGGGTGGGATAAAGCAATATCACCAATCTGGAAATGTGGTGGCCCAAGCAGTTAAATATGCAAGAATTACTGAGTGATTCTTGAATATTCATCCCAGAGAAATTAAAACTTACATAAAAACCTGCACGTGAATGTTTTTAGCAGCTTTACTCTTAATAGTCAAAACCTAGCATGAATTCAAGTATTCATTAACGCGTAAATGGTTGCACCATCTGTACTATGCCGGTACAACAACTATTCAGAAATAAAAAGGCACACAATGACACTGACACCTGCGACACAAATCTTCAGGGTGAAAAAAAGCAACCCAAAGATATCATTCGCCTTATGATTCCACTTTCTGAATAACAGAATTATGCAAATGGAGAATAGGTTAGAAGCTGCCAGGTCGATGAGAGCGGGAGCAGGAGGGAAGCGGGCCTCTCTGCAAAAGGGAGCTGGAGGGATCCTTGTGGAGAGGGCACTCTGTGCCTTGATTGTACTACTGCGCTATAGTCTAGTATCTGTCATCACTGAGAGAGGCAGAGTGAAGCATACTTAAGAATTCTCTGTGTTATTTCTTTTTTTAGACTTTTTTTTTTATTGGTACTGGGGATCGAACTCACAACTGACCGCGCTTGCAAGGCAGGCGCTTATGCCGCTGAGCTAAATCCCCAGCCCTTCTCTGTGTTATGTCTTACAGTACTTGTTTTGGAAACAGATACACTAAAATTATATTATTTCTTACAGCTGCATGTGAATCTACAAATAACTCAAAACAAAAGTGTAAATTAAAAAAGAATGCCTTTCAGAGCAGAGGTACCCGGGCAGAGCCTCTGCATAGCTCATGTAAAGCCGCATGTTTGATCTCTGTGCTGAAACAAACAATGCCCTCCACGTCCTCCACTTCTTTCTCCACTCCAGGCTTGGAAAGATTGAGTCAGATCTTTCATTTACTAGACCAGTCACACCACTCAAACCTCATTTTTTTCTACACTTCTTGTCATATTCTTCTTCCTCCTCCACTGCTTGGATGCTTTGTTCTGACAAATCCCTGACCACCCAGCTCTCCCCGCTCAACCCCTTGCAGTGCTAACCAGGGAGTCTGAGCTAAGAGGGATACTTTGACTCATAGCTACGATTATCTTTGGTACCATCAGACACGAGTGTAGAGCCAGGGTGAGTGGCACCGGCCTGTAATCTCAGCATCTGCGGAAGCTGACATAGAAGGCTTGTAAGTTTGAGGCCAGCCTGGGCAACTTGGCAAGATTCTGCCTAAAAATAAAAAAAGACTGGGTATGTGTCTTACTATTTAGGCCCTGGGTTGATTCCCAGTACCAAAACAAAATACTCAATGGGCTTCACACTTTTTTTGTAAAAGTCTCTATTAGTCCTTTGCTAATGAAGTCATTCTCTTTTGACCCACTTACCTTATTACCATTCTTGTTGATATTTTTGTTTTGTTTTTAGATACTCTTGCTTGGCAAGATCTTTGCTTAAGAAAGACTGTGCCATCTCCAGCATTATTTTTATCAACGTTATGTAGTCCTGTGTATTTGACAAGATTTGTGGTTTTGCTTAGAAATCAATTTACAATAACAGTGAGACTGGTTTATGGGCAACGATGAAGACCCAGAGGAATATCTGAGGAGAGTTCCTCAAGTTAGAGTTTCACGCTACCCAAATAATCACAAATATCTGATATTTACAGTTCTGATCACTGGGACCCTCCTAGAGCCAGAGGAAACATCTGGCTTTCAGTCAAATGCTCTAGTTTTACAACTAAGACTCAGAATGAAAGGAGTAATCGCAGAAGACTGAATAAATTAGGAATAGGTCAGGCTAAATTCCAGATTGCATTCCGCCTCGTATAATCACAGGAGAAAAAGGTGGGGGGGTGGAAAAGACTCAATCTCTTAGAACATCTCTACCCGGAGAAACACCAAGGTGGGGAGCAAACACCAACCAATCCCCAACCAGCTAGGTCGCCCCCCTCTTGAAGGCTGTGCTAGGCGGAACCTGAAGGCTGCAGTGAACAAATGCAAGTTTAAGTCACTGATGGTCGGCTTTAAACAGGAACGACAACATGGTCATTAACTAATCCTCCAAACTGCTGTTTCAAAAGCAACATCTGAGGGTGAATCATAGAAATAAAAACATAACCAGCTCATCTATCGCCTAACAGGAAACAAAGGAAGAGGAACAAGTCCACTAACTTGCTTAGGGCTTCTAATCCCACAGCCAGCCTGCAAGCCTGAGCCTGAACCCTCAGACCTGCCCAACTCCACCTCCTTCTTTGGCTTTGCCTCCAGAAAACCTTTGGGGAGAGGCTGGTCTCATGCAAGTCTGATAACGCTTTTCATTGCCTCCTGGTTTCCTGATCCCAGGAGCAAGATGTATGGCAGTGAGACAAAAAGCAAGTTTACAAAGAGGCAGTTGAGTAATAAAAGTTTGAAAAAAGTTTTTTTCAATTAAGTACTAAAATTTGCTTTGCAATTAAGCCTAGTTCATAAAGGGGCTATTAAAACCCAACTCCATCCTAGATGTGGAGAGGGAAGTACTAGATGTGGAGAATTCAGAATTATATGATATCACCTGAAAAATTCTCCTTTTTTTTTTTAAGGCTACAGAGGAATTCATCTGATTTTGAAATGAAGCTCTAATGGAGGAATTTAGAGGCTAGATTGTGCCTTGAATTCATGTGACCTCTATCCAGACAATCTTCTTAGTATCCCAATCAGATCATGTAAATTTCTTAAGAGATAGTTCAGTTGTTCTTCTCGGCTTTGAGATAAGAATCTGGGGTTTGCGGTGTAACTCTGTGGTAGACAGTGCTCACCATGCCCTTAATATTATGTCTAACACCCAAACGGAAGCAAATTAAAATCAGCAGCTAATATACCTCTTTATGCTCTGCCCAGTTTTTCCCTCCAGAATCACTTTTGCAGACAGTGAGCCCCTTACTTGGCAGCAAGTTTGCTCTGGGAGAGCATGGGTAAATCCGATTGTTTTCTAAGTCCGACAAAGCGAGTCTTACACGCCTTTGACACAAATACACAATGTATTTTACTTTAGGCTCCCTAGCTGTGCCCGCCACGTCGCCACTGCTTTCCGCTTGCTCCCGACGTCCTGGGCTCTGAACTACCGAACACTCGCGCACTGCACGGCGCACACAGCAGCACAGCTGTGACAACGGCCGCAGACATGGGAGCTACTTCCGAGATTTGCTCACATGTACAAAAATCCCATAACTGTGAAAGTCTGCAACTCAAATGTTCGTGCGTCGGGATTTACTGTACTGTTTCCGGCTTCCTGCCCAGTCCTGGCTTCCTTGCCTCCTCAGATCTCTCCACCTGCACGTTTCTCTCCCGCCACCGCCCCTCTGCTGGCCATCTTTTCCGAGTTTTCCCAGAAAGCCTCCCTGGACGTCTTCGGGTGGCCTACTTGCCTCTCTCGGAGCACCCAGCAATTCTGTCACCACAGCACTTTCTACTCTTTACAGGGGGGTGTGAGGGAGATATAGGTCAGTGCCAAGGCCCTGGGTTTACTCTCCTGTGCCACCTCCCAAATCTTCAGTGCTTGGAAACTAGTAGACTCTCGATAGCTACTTGCTGCATCAGTTCGAATTTGGGGGGAAAAGTTAGGAAAGAACCTAACACTAATGAGTACCTGTCAGTGCTAGGCACAAAGATAATGTAGGTAAATCACTCTTTTAATCTCCAAACAGCTATAAAATAAGAATCATTAGCCCACTTTTCATGGGAAGGACATTGAATCTCTGGAGTTGTCATGTGCACAGGGCGCACAGTTGTCAAGAGCACGCAATCCTCGTCAGGCGGGTCACGTGCCCCTTGCAGCTGTGAGAGCCCTGGTACCAGCGGGCTTCAGTGTGCGGGGCCCCTCCTGTCCCGCATACCTGGGGCAGGCTGCCTGGAGCAGTGCTCTGCCTGGACACCGCCCGCCCTGCAGGCACAGACAGAACCGGAGGCACAGGCAGGCAGGGTGAACCAGCCTGCCTACCACCCCGGAAGTGCCCTGCGAAACAAGGAAATTCAAGATTTGGGAGACCCAGAGACTTGGCAGATGAGAATGTGAAGGAGCTGTTTCCTGCAAGGCGGTTGCTCACACATCTAGGATCCCACCCCAAAGCCAGCCAGTTCTCTGTGCTGGGAAGCTTCTAAACCTCTCCTCTTGCAAAAGGCCAAGGGTGGTTAGAAACCCCATGTTAACAGGGAGGAGCCAGACATTGCAGCCACAGAAAGCAGAGGTTCTGATCCACACCAACAGAAAAGAGCCACCTCACTGTACATAGATAAAAGCAAGTTTATTATAAAAGTACAGCAGTACACAGTCAAATGATGTATGAGGCAGGAGTCAGCACCAAAGATGGAGAATCCTCTAGGGAAGGCTCCTGCACGAAACAGAACTTTCGGCAGGCGAGAGAGAAACTGCCAACACTGTACCCAGTTTGTTAGCTTCTTAAGTGCTGAGTTCAGACAAAAGTGGCTTGGTGCCAGCAGGCTTGCACGTCTTACAGCAGAGAATGCTGGGTCTGGCTGAGACCAAGGACACTCTCACAGCGCACTCAAGGCTATCTGTACATAACGTTTCTTTCGCAGGGGAAACAGCCAGCTTCCCTGCAGAAAGGCAGCAGCCAAGGTCATGTCAGCAAACACCTGCACTTCATAGTCTCATCACTTTTAACCCTTTTCCTGATATTCAGCCTTAAAGTCAGCAGAATGGATGGCGTGTGCTGAAATAGGTTGTTGTGCAGTCACGTTACACATCTTTTATATTGTAAAATGCGTAACAGCTAAACATAGCAAGCAGTACTAAAACAATGTAGAACATAAGTAAGGGGTTGGACAAAGCTTGAAAGTAACACTGTGCAGAAACAGAGTTAAACAAGGGATTCATCATTTATCTTTCTAGTCTGGGGACCAATAAAACGCATCACCCTCTCGGTAGAAAACATATCACACATTAGCGCTTATTTAGTCACATTACTGCCTGCAAATCACACGTGTTGAACACAACACAGAGACGTCGCAAGGAACATACAGTTCAACAGTATTTCAGTAATGTTTGCTGGTCACAGTACTGTCGGAAAAACACGTTAGGGTCCAACTTCATACACCACAGAGTAGTTACATACAGGAAATATGGTTAATGTA